>WNWK01017810.1:0-41519 GCA_009830355.1 Cherax destructor
GTAACTCAGGGCTGTTTGTTGGGGGGGAGGGGGGTTTTGGGGAGGGGGGAGGGATATGGATGCTTGGATAATAAAAAAAATTTTTGGGTATCATGTATAGGTGATAGTATGTAGCTGAGGGTGAACTCAGAGAGGTAGTACAAAGGCCCTGGGTAGGTTGGCAGGATGGAGGGCAGGGGATCTCACCTTGCAAAAAAAGGGGTGATAGCTGTGAACGTGATAATATACAGTCGTTTATGGCACGTGGCGGTGATTTACCCTCTGTTGCAGGAGGATGTCCGTAGTTTGGAGGTTAAGGTTTTTAAAGGGTTTTTGGGTTTAAAAGGAAGGAGGTGGTAAGGAATCAGGTGGAGTTGGGAGGTTTGGAACATATGGTTGGAACGTAGGTTGTTGTGTCTATGAGACGTTGTCTGGGGCGTGTGGGGGGGTGGATGGTAATCGTGAGGGGTGGAGTGTGAGGTGCCTTAAATTATGGGGAGGGTAAATCTTTTGGACATGTTGGGATTTATTGGGGAATTTTTGGTCGTGAGGCAGCGTTGTTTTGGAGGGGTGGAGTTGGGGGGAAAAGGAGGGTCGAGGGGAGGCTAAATATCCGGTGTATGATTGGGGTAAGATATGGAGAGGATTCAAAGGCATGCGATCAAATCTAGGGATCGGGAATTAATGCTAGGTTTTACATGGTGTGGTAGCGAGGGCTTTGTTATTTCGGAGGGGGATTGTGCGGGATGAATGTTGTAGATGTGGGATGCAGGAAACAGTGTTACATGTAATATTTTCTGTGAGGTGTTGGGTCCTGTGAGGGAATGGATGGGTAGGGTATTGCGGAACATGGGGGGTGGGGGTATTTCTGTGTTGAGGTTCTTGCTTGGATGTAGGTGGGGTGGAGACCTGGTGAGGATTTTGGGGGTATTTAATAGTGGATTTCTGTGTGTGTCTTGGAGAATGAGGGAACGGGGTGGGGGAAGGCATTCGGGCTTTGGGGTGTGGATGTATAGGACAAAAAGTAGGAATCGGATGTCCGGGAGCATTTGGGGGAGGGATTTCTCGGATGGGTATAGGGGTTTTGGTTTTGGGATTTGTTGCGTCGTAGGTAAAGGGGGTTGACATTATGGCTAGGGACGAGCGTATGGTCTTGGGGTTTTGGGGGGTAGTTTTTTAAAGTATGGTAAGTGAGTGTTAGGAGAACAGATTCAGTGGAGTGTTTGTTGTTGAATATCGGGGTGAAAGGGGGTGGGGTGACTGGGTGAGTTTGGGGCATGCTGTTGTGACGGGGTTTGTGGGAGGGTTTTGTTTTTCTGAGTAAGGGGATCGAGCGGGGTTGCCTGGTTTACATGGCTGTGGGGGCCGAGGTGTCAAGCGCTTGTGTGTATGTGTCGTATCTCAGACTATTTTTGGCGATGTGTGTTTTGTGTCCTGGCCTTTTTGTTTTTTGGCCTTTGGTATCTGGGGGATTGTAGAGGCCCCATTGGTTTATCCCTGTTTAGGGAAAAATTTAATTGTGGTTTTTTTCGATTTATAAGGGGTTTTTTTGGTACCAAAAAGTGGATTGGGAGGACCGTGGGGTTTGTTGGAATCAGTTCCACAGGGCCCTTTGGGTTTTTTAATTATTTATTGATATTATGTTGTTTGAGTTAGCTGTGGAATTGGGTTTTTGAATTTTTTTTCATGTACCTAAAAAAACCCTTTTTTGCAATCCTTACCTTTGGGGGCAAGGGGGGGGGTCACGAAAAAGTTTTTTCCCGGGGAATGCACCGACTTTCTCTTATTGGGTTTTCCCATTTGGGAGATTGCGAACGGGGCCCCTTTATTTTTCCCCCTTGGAACAAGTTTTGGTATGTTTAATTTGGAAAAAGGGGGGTCAGGGAAAGGTATTTGGGGGAAGGGATTGGATATTGGGTTTTCCCCCTTGGGTATGTTATAATTATTTTTTTTTTTACATTATTTTAAAGATTGATGAAGTAATGGGGCCGGAAAAACCCGAAAACTGAGGGTTTTGTGGACAAGTTATAATAATTTCCAAAAATTTGGGGGTTTTTTTAATGGAAGAAGACCATGGATTTCTAAAAATAAAATTTGGGTTTTAAAGCCCATTTTTTTTACTTATGTGATCAATGTTTTTTGAGTGTTTTTCCCTTTATAACATGATGATCCTTTCATGTTTTTGTGATGTATCGGTTTCAGATGAGGGTTTTTTTTGGGTTTTTACCTTTTTTTTTGAAAGGCCCGGGGTTTTTTTTGGTTAAGGGTTTTTTTAAAAATAATAAAAATGTTTCTTTTTAATGTAAATTTTGCCCGTAAATAAGACATTTCTTTAGTAATAATGTATTATATTAAAAACAAAATTTTTCCTCTCGTCTTAATGACAGAGGTAAAGGGGCCCTTGAATAATGACTTTACCCGATCAGTAATTTAAAGACCCCACCTTATCGAAAATGCCACCTTTTATCTGATCAGCACAGTAAATTACCCATTTCAAAAATTTAATTGGAACCCCAAATTCCCGATCAGTAATTTAAAAATTTCACTTTTCAGTAATAATTTTTAATTTATCGTAATTTTAGCCACAATAAATCTCCCAACCCGTAAACAGGGGGCCCCAAAACCCAATTTTCCCTCAGTTCCACCCGAAACCTTTTTTCCATCAGTAATAATGAACTTTTCCCAAAAAAATAATAAAGTAAACTCCCTTTTATTCCGTAATAATATACTCCCCTTCCCCCATCAGGGGAATAACCCACCCTTGATCAGTAATAATGACCCTTTCCCGTATCAGTAATAAGGACACCCCCGATCAGTAATAATGTACCCCCTAAATTCCGTATCAGAATAATGACTCCAAATTTTTTAAAAAATAATTTTTACCCTACCTTTTCATTTAGTAATAATGGGCCCCTTAAAGTATCAGCAAAAGTACCCCCCTTGATCAGAATAATTACCCTTTCCCTTTTAAAAGCACACCCCCCGTATCAGTAATAATTTTTAACTTTATCAAAATGTTTAAAAATTTTTATCCAAAAATAAAAAACTTTCCCAAAAAATCTTTTTCCATCAGTATTAATAAAACTTACCCGTAAACAGAATAATGTTTAAACTTACCCGGGATCAGTAATAATTTTTCCCCAAACCTACCTTGTATCAGTAATTTAATTTTTAAAAATTTTTTTGTATCAGTAAAAAATTGCCCCCATTCCGTTTTCAGTAATAATTTAAAAAACTTTTTCCCGTAAAAGTAAAAAGCCCCCCCACCCGTAATCCCGTAATAACCCTAATTTTTAACCGATCAGCAAAAACGTAATTCAATTTTAGGGGTCAAAATGTAACCCCCCAAACTTGCACTAATAATTTACCCGTATCAGTAATAAATTCCGCAAATTTAATTTTTTGATCAGAATAAAATGGGCCCAACAATTTTTTGCTCGCAAAATTTTTTAAACACCCCACCCGTATCAGAATAATCACCCTTATAAAACGTATTTGTTTAAAAGCAATTAATCTTATCCCGTAATAATGCAATCCCAAAACCTTGTATCAGTAATAATGACCCTCCCTGTACAGGTAATAAGGGTACTCCTACTCCGTATCAGTAATAATGTAAACCCTTTTCCGTATCAGTTTTAATTTTCCCGTTTTCTTACTCCGTTTTTCAAACAAAAAATTTTACCCGACAGAAGTTTTTTTCCGTATCAAAATAATAATGTACCCCCCCGTATCAGTGGGGCATCCAAAACCAATAATAAACCCCCTGTTAAAAATTTTTTCTAAAAAAAATAATAATGTTCTTTCCCGTAAAAGGTACTTACCCCAAAAAAGTAATAATACCATCGGGATCAAATTCACCTACTCGGGATAAATATCCCTATCTTACCGTATTTTGCCACGTTAAATTCCCACCTTGTAATAATTTTTTCCACTTACCCTGCACAGTAATTATCACTCATCAGTTAATTCCGTACTTTAAAACCCTTTTCCCGAATAATGTACCCCACCTGATCAGAATAAAGTACTTTTTTCCCCTAATTTGGACAAATTTTTACTTTTTCTCAAAAACCCAGCAATTACCCAAATTTCCTGTCAGTAATAATAAAAATTTAACAAAAATTTAAAGTAAATTCCCGTATCAGAATAATATACTCTTACCTTGTATCAGTAAAATTTCTAGTATCAAAAGGGATTTTTTCCCTTTGGTTAAAAAGTTTCACCCCCGTACAAGTACCCACTCCAACAGTAATAATGCAACTTCCCGGGAAAATATACCCCTTTTAAAAAAATAAAAAAGTAATTTCGTATCGTTAAAAATGTTTTCCTGTAAATTTAGTAATAATATACTTACCTGTATCAAAATAAAATATCCCTTTCCTTTTTATCAAATTGTAATTTCCCCTTAAAATGGTTTAAATTTAAAAATTTCTTGATCAGTAATAAAATTCTTTTTCCCGTATCAGTAATAATATACTTCCCAAATAAAATGGGTCTACCCATCACTGCCCTTACCCCCCGGCAAAGGGAAAACTTTCCCGCACAAGTTTTTTCGCACCCTTCCTGCCCCGTAATTATCCCGTATCAGTAATAATTTCCCCCCTGCAAAAGCACCTACTTCCGTAACAGTAAAATTACCTTTCCTGCACGTTTAATATATTCCCCATCAGTAAATAAAATTGTAACCTTTTCCTGTATCAGTAATAATAAAACCCCCAACCCCCCGAAAAAAAATTTTTTCCCCTTTTTCCCTTCCCCCCGGTACCCATTTTTTAAAAAAAGGGCCCGGTTTTTCCCCAAAATTTCCCCCCCCAAAAAAATTTTTTTTCCCCCCCAAACAAAAGGGGAAAAGGGGGCATTTGGGGTTTTTTTTTAAAAAACCCTTTTTTCCAAATTTCCCCGGTTTAAAACCCCCCCCTTTTTTTTTTTCCCCCCTTTTTAAAAAAAATTTAAAAAAACCCTTTTTTCCTTTTTTGGTTTTTTTTCCGGGGGGGGGGAAAAAAAAATTTTTTTCCCCCCCGGGGGGGTTCTTCCCCCCCCCCAAAAAAAAAAAACCCCCCAAAATTTTGCCCCCCCCTTTATTTTTTAATTTTTAAAAAATTTTTTTTAAGTTTTTAAAAGGGGGCCCCCCCCCAAAAAAATTTTCTTTTTCCCTTTTTTTTCCCCCAAAAACCCCAAAAGGCCCCCAAAAAAAATTTAAAAAAAAAACCCCTTTTTTTTTCCCAAAACCCAAAAAAATTTTTTCCCCCCAAAAACCCCCCCAAAAATTTTTCCCCAAAAAAAAAAACCCAATAAAATCCCCCAAAAAAAAATTTTTAAAAAAAAAAATTTTTTTGGGGTCAAAAATTTTAAAAAAGGAAACCCCCCCCCCAAAAAAAATTTTTTCGGGGTTTTCCCACCAGAAAACCCCCCCCCCCCTTTTTAAAAAACCCCCCCCCCAAAAAGGGGGGCCCGGCCCGGGGGGCCCCCCCCCCCTTTTTTTTCCCCCAAAATTTTTTGGGGGGGGGGAAAAAAAAAACCCCCTTCCCCCCTTTTTTCCCCCCAAAAAATTGGGCCCCCCCAAAACCCCCCCCTTTAAAGGGCTTTTTTTTCCCCCCCCCCCTTTTTTTTCCCCAACGTTTTTTTTCCGGTTTTTTTTTTAAATAAAAAAAAAGGGTTAAAATTGGGGGGAAAAAAAGGGGGGGGGCCCCCCCCCGGGTTTAAAAAAAAAAACCCAAAAAGGAAAAAGGTTTTCCCCCCGGGGGGGTTTTCCCAAAAAAAAGGGGGGCAAAAAATTTAAAACCCCAAAAAAACTAAAGGAATTTTAAAAAAAAATTTTTAAAACGGGAAAAAAAAAAATTTTTCCAAAAATTTTTTTAAAAAACCCCCCAAAAAATTTTTTCCCCCCCGGGGGAACCCAAAAAAATTTTTTCCCCCCAAAAAACCTTAAAAAAAAGGGAAAAAGGGGGGGTTTTCCCCCCAAAAAAAAAAATTTTGGGGGGGGGTTTTTTTTTTCCCCCATGGGGGGGGCCCCCCCCCCCGGGGGGGGCGGGCCAGGGGGGGCCCCGGGTTTCCCGGGGGCCGGGAACGGGGGGGCCCCCGGTTTGGGCCTTTCCCGGCCCCGGGGGGCCCCTTTTTTTTAAAGGGGAAAAAAAATTTTTCCCCTTTTTTGGGCCAAAAAGGGGGGGGGGGGGCCCCCCCCTTTTTTTAAAAAACCCCCCCAAAAAACCCCTTTTTTTTTGGGGCCCACCCAAAAATTTTTTTGTTTTTTCCTTTTTTGGGGGAAAAAAAAAAAAGGGGGGGGCCCCAAAGGGGCCCCCGGGGAAAAGGGGCCCATTTTGGGCCCAGGGGGGGGTTTTTTCCCCGGGCCCCCGGGGTTTTTTTTTCCCCCCCAAATTTGGCCCCCCAAAAAAAACCCCCGCAAAATTTTTAAAAAGGGGGGTTTTTTGGGGGGCCCTTAAAAAAAAAAAAAAAAAATTTTTTGGGGGAAACCCCAAAAAAAATTTTTAAAAAATTTTTTTGGGGGGGTTTTTTGCCCCAAAACCGATTCTCCCATCAAGACTCGTTTCCACTTCACCTTCTGACCGTCAGAGTGTAGTTATATGTAGACAACCAGTCTGAGGATACTTAGACCATCCTCTGCTATAACTCCAACTGTCGAGAGAATGGCACTCGTCAAGCCGCAGTTAGCCTGTCGGCAGGCGAGACTGTCAGCCTCGTGTCACAGCTTCAGTGAGCAGCCTGCACAAAGATGATGTCACTTTGAGTGCTAGCCCACTCACTGCAGTAAGGTGTATGCTGTTACGACCTCCAGATGTTTTGTCGAGTCCTCTCTGCCACGACCCACTCCACACTCGCCAGCAGTGACAGCCCCAGCGACAGTAACAGTCAAGAAATGTCCTCCCATGTCGCTTGCCTGAAGAAGTCCTGCCCAGTTGCGACTACTGACGACGCCTCACTCGAGGGCACCAGCAGGTTGTGCCCCAGGTTGAGTGAACCCTGCAACGACTACTACGATGATGACTCCTTTACTGCTCCAGAGGAGACCATACCTTGTTACGTCAGAGCTCAGCTGCAGCGATGTCTCCTGTGTTGCAGTATCTGTGCAGACGCAGGAAGATGCGCAGTGATGCCCATCGATGCTCACTGCCTTGAACCACGAAGCACACCTCTTTTTTTTCTTCCCTCTCTTTAGGATGTCTTTTTTTCATGTCCACATGTGTATATATATATATATATGTTTTTATTTTGTGTTCTGTGACCTGTTCCTGAGAGAGAGAGACAGTTTTTTTTTACAGCCAGTCATGGTCAGGGTCGACCATGGGTAGGTGGCCGAGTAAAATGTATATAACAATATGTTATTTGGCGTTTCTTGGAGGCGTGAATGCAATGATAAGGCTTCGGAGGCTTCTTACTTTATTTGTATAAAGGTGCGAGTAACAGGCTGCTTGTCTGTGGCCATGGCCAAGGGCCATGCCTTGCGAGAGGGGGAGACGAGTTAGGCCTGTTGACTGACTGAAGGTTGGGCGCCAAGTCAGAGTGGGCCAGGGCGGGTCTGGTAGACGTGGGTACGCCTACCAGGCTTGCCCTCTGGCGGAAACTATGGAAACTAGCATGGCGCGAAATATGAACTCAGCTGGCAGACAGCATGGGCTGTCTATGCAGACAGTCAGGCTATCTACATGTAGCCAGTAAGCCTACATGCCTAGTTCCCATAGTTTCCCCCAGAGGGCAAGCTGGTGGGCATGCCAGCCTGCCCATGCTTACATCGCTCTCACTTCTCGTTCAGGCCTCCAAGAGTAAACAATTTCTACTCCTCTCTCCCTCGCATGGGCATGGCCCTCCCGGGCCATGGGCATAAACACACTGTATAAAACAAATTCCAACGACACATTGGAGTGATAATGTCAGAGGATCTCACCTTCAAGGACCATAACATTGTAACAATCGCATCTGCTAGAAAAATGACAGGATGGATAATGAGAACCTTCAAAACCAGGGACGCCAAGCCCATGATGACACTCTTCAAGTCGCTTGTTCTATCTAGGCTGGAATATTGCTGCACACTAACTGCACCTTTCAAGGCAGGTGAAATTGCTGACCTTGAAAATGTATAGAGAACCTTCACGGCACGCATAACTGCGATAAACCACCTCAATTACTGGGAACGCTTGAAGTTCCTAAACCTGTACTCTCTAGAACGCAGGCGGGATAGATACATGATTATATACACTTGGAAAATCCTAGAGGGATTAGTACCAAACTTGCACACGAAAATCACTCCCTACGAAAGCAAAAGACTCAGCAGACGATGCAACATCCTCCCAATGAAAAGCAAGGGTGCCACTAGCACGTTAAGAGACAACACAATAAGTGTCAGGGGCCCAAGACTGTTCAAATGCCTCCCAGCATACATAAGGGGGATTACCAATAGACCCCTGGCTGTCTTCAAGCAGGCACTGGACAGGCACCTAAAGTCGGTACCTGACCAACCAGGCTGTGGTTCGTACGTTGGATTGCATGCGGCCAGCAGTAACAGCCTGGTTGATCAGGCCCTGATCCAACATGAGGCCTGGTCACAGACCGGGCCGCGGGGGCGTTGACCCCCGGAACTCTCCAGGTAAACTCCAGGTATGAGTGAAGGACAGACAATAACCCGTTGTTCTATATAAGAAATATTATTGTATGTATGCACCTCTCTGAGGTATGTGAGGCAGCCTTTCCCAAGTTAGTTAACAAATATACCTGTATTCTGAGCCATATAAATTAAGTGATCAACAGACATATACTAGGTCATCCCAGTGACTGATCTGGGGGCGAGAAAGTTAGTGTTTATTGTCGGTTACTAATTTAAATAAATTAGTTTATATGGAAAAAAATCTTGTGTTTCAGGATTCTACAGTTGTATTACAAGTTAGATCAGTGATTTTCCTGGAGTTAGAGGAAGGAGATCATCTGCATCCTCTTTACTCTCTGATGTTATTAAATTTTCAGAGACTTATTTTATCGAATTTATGGATATATTGATTGCCTCAAGGTAAAATTTGTACCTTATGTTTCAGACGTAGAGAGTTCTTTAAACTTAATAATGGCTTATTCTAATTTGATGCTTTATTCATATTTGTTAATTATATGCTGGTTTTGTCGAGAACATAAAAAAGAGTAGCAAACATAGCTGACAGTAAATTGATTCTGAAGTGAACTAGTTTTTGGAAGTATCTGTCTATGATGTACTTTTATCAATCTACGGTCCGGGGAGGGGGGGGGGGTTATTGAAAGATAAAGATCAGACAAAGTCAATAGTGTTGTGAAGTTTGGAGCCTTGAACAATGTAATGAGAAAGGAAGGCAACTACAGAGACAAAGCCACGACTAAGATTCATGTTAGGAGAGTTGTGTATGAGGGAATCTTCAACAAGACTGCGTTTGTGAAGGCAAGTAGGATAAATAGCTTTGGCAGAGGACCAGTCAACTGGATTATTGTGATCTCTAACATGACAGAAAAGAACATTATTGGTATCGGCTTAGAAAAAGAATAGTGAAATCAGGGACAGATAGCGAGAGAGAAGTAGAAATATAGAAATAACGTACCGTGACCCACTTGCCAAAATAGACACAGTGAGAGGCAGGTATGTTACGTTATTACTGATACAGGTAGGGTACATTATTACTGATACAGGTATGTTACGTTATTACTGATACAGGTAGGGTACATTATTACTGATAAAGGTATGTTACGTTATTACTGATACAGGTAGGGTACATTATTACTGATACAGGTATGTTACATTATTACTGATACAGGTAGGGTACATTATTACTGATACAGGTATGTTACATTATTACTGATACAGGTAGGATTATTCTGATACAGGTAGGTACATTATTACTGATACAGGTATGTTACATTATTACTGATACAGGTATGTACATTATTACTGATACAGGTAGGGTACATTATTACTGATACAGGTAGGGTACATTATTACTGATACAGGTAGGGTACATTATTACTGATACAGGTAGGGTACATTATTACTGATACAGGTAAGGTACATTATTACTGATACAGGTAGGGTGCATTATTACTGATACAGGTAGTGTACATTATTACTGATACAGGTAGGGTACATTATTACTGATACAGGTAAGGTCCATTTTTACTGATACAGGTAGGGTATATTATTACTGATACAGGTAGGTATATTATTACTGATACAGGTAGTGTACATTATTACTGATACAGGTAGGGTATATTATTACTGATACAGGTAGGGTATATTATTACTGATACAGGTAGGGTATATTATTACTGATACAGGTAGGGTACATTATTACTGATACAAGTAAGGTACATTTTTACTGATACAGGTAGGGTATATTATTACTGATACAGGTAGTGTACATTATTACTGATACAGGTAAGGTACATTATTACTGATACAGGTAGGGTACATTATTACTGATACAGGTAGGGTACATTATTACTGATACAAGTAAGGTACATTTTTACTGATACAGGTAGGGTATATTATTACTGATACAGGTAGTGTACATTATTACTGATACAGGTAGGGTGCATTATTACTGATACAGGTAGGGTACATTATTACTGATACAGGTAGGGTACATTATTACTGATACAGGTAAGGTACATTATTACTGATACAGGTAGGGTACATTATTACTGATACAGGTAGGGTACATTATTACTGATACAGGTAAGGTACATTATTACTGATACAGGTAGGGTGCATTATTACTGATACAGGTAGGGTACATTATTACTGATACAGGTAAGGTACATTATTACTGATACAGGTAGGGTACATTATTACTGATACAGGTAGGGTACATTATTACTGATACAGGTAGGGTACATTATTACTGATACAGGTAGGGTACATTATTACTGATACAGGTAGGGTACATTATTACTGATACAGGTAGGGTACATTATTACTGATACAGGTAGGTACATTATTACTGATACAGGTAGGGTACATTATTACTGATACAGGTAGGGTACATTATTACTGATACAGGTAGGGTACATTATTACTGATACAGGTAGGGTGCATTATTACTGATACAGGTAGGGTACATTATTACTGATACAGGTAGGGTACATTATTACTGATACAGGTAAGGTACATTATTACTGATACAGGTAGGGTACATTATTACTGATACAGGTAAGTACATTATTACTGATACAGGTAGGTCATTATTACTGATACAGGTATGGTATATTATTACTGATACAGGTAGGGTACATTATTACTGATACAGGTAGGGTACATTATTACTGATACAGGTAAGGTACATTATTACTGATACAGGTAGGGTACATTATTACTGATACAGGTAGGGTACATTATTACTGATACAGGTAGGGTACATTATTACTGATACAGGTAGGGTACATTATTACTGATACAGGTAGAGTATATTATTACTGATACAGGTAGGGTACATTATTACTGATACAGGTAGGGTACATTATTACTGATACAGGTAGGGTATATTATTACTGATACAGGTAGGGTACATTATTACTGATACAGGTAGGGTACATTATTACTGATACAGGTAAGGTACATTATTACTGATAAAGGTAGGGTACGTTATTACTGATACAGGTAGAGTACATTATTACTAAGGCACGCGATTTACTCTGTCATTAAGACAGAGAGGAAAAATTTGTTTTGAAAGATATAATACATTATTACTGAAGTATGTAGCTTATATTACTGAGGCAAAATGTTACATTAATAAGAATTCACGTGAGGTTTTTTTATTATTTTTAAAAATACACAATAACCAAAACAAACATACCAACGGCCCCTTCCAACAAATAAGGCCATAACAACCAAAAAAACCTACATCTGTAACACGATACATCACAATAGCATAGAAAGGATCATACATGATTATATAATGAACAAACACTCAAAATTTATACATATGATCACATAAGTAATACAATGGGCATTAAACCCCTAATTCTATCTTAGAAATCCATGGTCTTCATAACCATTAAAGACAGCATACAACTCCAAACCATAACTTTGCGCTAATGTCCCATTATAACTTGTCCACATAACCCTCAGATTATCAGGCTTTTCCACAGCCCATTACATGTACATCAATCGTACCCAATAATGTATAAAATAAATAATTATAACATACACCAAAGGGACACCAACAATAATATCACTTAGTCCCACTATCTCATATATACCATATCCTGACACAACAGCTTTTCCATAATTGAACATACACTATAACCCCTTATGTTACATGCACATTGAATAAAAATCCAAAGGTCAGAACACCATTAACCAAGACCTTCGCATCCTGCCAAATCGACAGTACAATAAGAGAATGAACATGACCCTCAGTGCACGTAATACACCTAGCAAAAACACCCCCTGCCAATCTTCCTGCCCCCTTACCCTCAAAATAAAGGACAATTGCAAGCAAGGCCCCTTTATAGTACATGAATAAAAATTCAACATACAATTACTTACAGCTAACTCAAACAACATAATATACAATAAATGAATATAAGAGCCTACGCCAGAAGCCCTGTAGGAACTGGCCGCCAACAAACTCCACGGTACTACCAATCCACATTTTAGTACCAAAAACACCTTATAAATCGAAACAAAACCACACACTTAAATTTTCCCCCTAAACAGGGATAAACCAATAGGCCTCTACAATGCCACCAGATACCTAAGGCCAAAAAACAAAAAGGCCCAGGACACAAAACACACATCTGCCAAAAATAGTCTGAGATACGACACATACACACAAGCGCTTGACACCTCGACGCCCCCACAGCCATGTAAACCAGGCAACCCCGCTCGATCCCCTTACTCAGAAATAACAAAACCCTCCCACAAACCCCGTCACAACAGCATGACCCAAACTCATCACAGTCACCCCACCCCCTTTCACCCCGATATTCAACAACAAACACTCCACTGAATCTGTTCTCCTAACACTCACTTACCATACATTAAAAACTAAACCAAAAACCCCAAGACCATACGCTCGTCCCTAGCCATAATGTCAAGCCCCTTTACCTACGCACGCAACAAATCCCCCAAAACCATAACCCTATACCCATCCGAGAAATCCCTCTCCCAATTACTCCCGGACACTACCCGATTCCTACATTTTGTCCTATACATACCACACCCCAGAGCCCGAATGCCTTCCCCCACCCCTCGTTCCCTCATTCTCCAAGACACACACACGAAATCCACTATTAAATATACCAAACTCCTCCGCACACGGGTCTCCACCCCACCTACATCCAAGCATAGAGCCCTCAACACAGAAATACCCCCACCCCCCATGTTCCGCAATACCCTACCCATCCATTCCCTCACAGGGCCCAACACCTCACAGAAATATATTACATGTAACACTGTTTCCTGCATCCCACATCTACAACATTCATCCTGCACAATCCCCATCCGAAATAACAAAGCCCTCGACGCCACCACACTATGTAAAAACCTATACATTAATTCCCGATCCCTAGATTTGATGCGCATGCCTTTGAATCCTCTCCATATCTTACCCCAATCATACACCGGATATTCAGCCTCCCCCTCGAGCACCCTCCTTCCTCCCCCCCAACTAACCTCTAAAACAAGCGGCTGCCTCACGACCGCCAAATTCCTCAATAAATCCCAACATGTCCATAAAGATTTACCTCCCCATAATTTAAGCACCTCACACTCCACCACCCTCACACGATTACCATCCACTCCCCCCACACGCACCAGACAACGTCTCACATAGACACAACAACCTACGTTCCAACCATATAAGTTCCAAACACTCCCAACTCCACCTGATTCCTTACCACCTCCTTCCTAAACACCTTAAACACCTTAACCTCCAAACTACGGACATCCTCCTGCAACAGAGGGTAAATCACCGCCACGTGCCATAAACGACTGTATATTATCACGTTCACAGCTATCACCCTTTGTTGCAAGGTGAGATCCCCTGCCCTCCATCCTGCCAACCTACCCAGGGCCTTTTGTACTACCCTCTCTGAGTTCACCCTCCTAGCTAACATACTATCACACATATACATGATACCGCAAATTTTAATATTATCCACAATGACCCATCCATATCCCTCCCCCAATCTCCCTAAAACCCACCTCCCCACCTCCAACAAACAGCACGTGAGTTACATTATTTCTGAGGTGTTTACATAAAGAACTCCCACTTAAGAGACTGAAACCTATGACTACATTAACTAGTTACTAGTTAATGGTCTAAGTGTCGAACCGAAATGTTGTTATAAGTTTAAGTCTATTATGTGAGAATTATTTGTGTATTGTTCCAGTCATCGTATTGTGAATTGTTATTCTATGTGGAGGTAGATAATTAATATTATTACTGAGACAGCTATTTTACATTATTAAAAACAAAGGTAACATTATCAGTTAGGTAGATTTATTAGTAATTAGGCAGGTAGGTTTATTAGTAATTAGGCAGGTAGATTTAATAGTAATTAGGCAGGAAAGTTTATTAGTAATTAGGCAGGTAGGTTTAATTGTAATAAGGTAGGTAGGTTTATTAGTAATTAGGCAGGTAGGTTTATTCGTAAATAGGCAGGTAGGTTTATTAGTAATTAGGCAGGAAAGTTTATTAGTAATTAGGCAGGTAGGTTTATTAGCAATTAGGTAGGCTGGTAGGTTTATTAGTAATTAGGCAGGAAAGTTTATTAGTAATTAGGCAGGTAGGTTTATTAGTAATTAGGCGGGTAGTTTTATTAGTAATTAGGCAGGTAGGTTTATTAGTAATTAGGCGGGTAGTTTTATTAGTAATTAGGCAGGTAGGTTTATTAGTAATTAGGCGGGTAGTTTTATTAGTAATTAGGCAGGTAGGTTTATTAGTAAATAGACGGGTAGTTTTATTAGCAATTAGGCAGGTAGGTTTCATTATTACTGAGGTGGGCAGTTTACATAATAATGGGTAGAGTGGTCACATAACTGTCGCAAGTAAACTGTAATATTACTGAAGCAATTAGTTTACATTTTTACTGAGGAAGGTAAATTACAATGTTACTGAGAAAGACAGGTTCCTTAAAACCCAGAGAGAGAGTTTGCACTACTACTGAGAGAGGCAGAATACATTATTACTGAGAGAGTATAAGCCACTTTATTAGAAACACTTCAGCTAAATATATCATAAGTCAGTTTACATATATTTAAACTTATTTTAAATAAATGATCGCTATGTTCACATTGATTTTCGCTGATTTATGGGAAAAACAAATTTTTATTCTTGTCAAATAGACCAAACTCACCTGATCGGCCTATATAGCACGACATATATACAATATTGATGTCAACAGGTTAGGCAGACTTCCTGGTGTGTGACGGTGGTGGTTGTGAGTGATCACTTAGCCTTCCTTGTTGACTTCGCTGAGAAGTCTCTGAAGGGACGGTTGTTAGTGTGGTCAACGAGACTCCTCGTCGTCACTCGCCTCCCACCTCATCACTTACAGAGTCTTCACAAGCTCTTGTCCACCAGGAACGCGATGTTGCTCATCGTAGATCATTCTTCAGCTTTACTTAAGTAATTATAAAGAAAGTGTAATAAACACTTGGCAATGCTCAATAATATCCCAATTCTGGGATCCTCTCCATGTGGGTTAATATTGAGCATCTTTAAAAATGCTTTGTGTCTTTTTATATGTAGAAATTACCCATTGATTTGTTATTTGTCTCATACACTGCAGGAACTTATTGCTAATAAACTATTTCTCTGCAGCTCAGAGATATGAAAAAGTATCTTGCTATTGCCCATGTATGCAGGTGGCTACACGGAGACATGAGGTATCTCCTTAACGGAAATTTCCCATGAATATATATTTGTGTTAACACAATTATACTTGCTACATACACACTGGTGCTACATACACACTGGTGCTACATACACACTGGTGCTACACACACACTGGTGCTACATACACACTGGTGCTACATACACACTGGTGCTAACACACACTGGTGCTACACACACACTGGTGCTACATACACACTGGTGCTACATACACACATACACACTGGTGCTACATACACACTGGTGCTACACACACACTGGTGCTACATACATCACTGGTGCTACATACACACTGGTGCTACAATACACTGGTGCTACATACACACTGGTGCTACATACACACTGGTGCTACATACACACATACACACTGGTGCTACACTGTTACATACACTGGTGCTACATACACACTGGTGCTACATACACACTGGTGCTACACACACACTGGTGCTACATACACACTGGTGCTACATACACACTGGTGCTACACACACACTGGTGCTACATACACACTGGTGCTACATACACACTGGTGCTACATACACACTGGTGCTATACTGTGCACATACACACTGGTGCTACATACACACTGGTGCTACATACACACTGGTCACAACACACTGGTGCTACATACACACTGGTGTCTGGTGCTACATAACACACTGGTGCTACATACACACTGGTGCTACATACACACTGGTGCTACACACTGGTGCTACATACACACTGGTGCTACAATACACACTGGTGCTACATACACACTGGTGCTACATACACACTGGTGCTACATACACACTGGTGCTACATCACACTGGTGCTACATACACGGAACATACACTGGTGCTCATCAATGTGTACATACACACTGGTGCTACATACACACTGGTGCTACATACACACTGGTGCTACATACACACTGGTGCTACATACACACTGGTGCTACACACACACACTGGTGCTACATACACACTGGTGCTACATACACACTGGTGCTACATACACACTGGTGCTACATACACACTGGTGCTACATACACTGGTGATACACACACTGGTGCTACATACACACTGGTGCTACACACACACTGGTGCTACCACACTGGTGCTACTAACACACTGGTGCTACATACACACTGGTGCTACATACACACTGGTGCTACATACACACTGGTGCTACAAAACTGGTGCTACACACACTGGTGCTACATACACACTGGTGCTACATACACACTGGTGCTACATACACACTGTGTACATACACTGGTGCTACATACACACTGGTGCTACATACACACTGGTGCTACACACACACTGGTGCTACATACACACTGGTGCTACATACACACTGGTGCTACATACACACTGGTGCTACATACACACTGGTGCTACATACACACTGGTGCTACATACACACTGGTGCTACATACACACTGGTGCTACATACACACTGGTGCTACATACACACTGGTGCTACATACACACTGGTGCTACATACACACTGGTGCTACATACACACTGGTGCTACATACACACTGGTGCTACATACACACTGGTACATCATACACACTTGTACATCATACACACTGGTACATCATACACACTGGTGCTTCATACACACTGTCTACATACACACTGGTGCATCATACACACTGGTGCTCATACACACTGGTGCATCATACACACTGGTGCTCATACACACTGGTGCTCATACACACTGGTGCTCATACACACTGGTGCTCATACACACTGGTCATACATACACACTGGTGCATACATACACACTGGTGCTCATACACACTGGTCTACATACATACACACTGGTGCTTACATACACACTGGTGCTCATACACACTGGTGCTCATACACACTGGTGCTACATACACACTGGTGCTACATACACACGGTGCTACATACACTGGTGCTCATACACACTGGTCTCATACACACTGGTGCTTCATACACACTGGTGCTACATACACACAGGTGCTACATACACACTGGTGCTTCATACACACTGGTGCTACATACACACAGGTGCTACATACACGCAGGTGCTACATACAAGAAGGTGCTTCATACACACTGGTACTTCATACACACTGGTGCTACATACACACAGGTGCTACATACACACTGGTGATCATACACACGGTGACATCAAGTACATACACGTCAGGTGCTACATACACACTGGTGCTTCATACACACTGGTACTCATACACACTGGTGCTACATACACACTGGTGCTACATACACACTGGTGCTACAAACACACAGATGCTACATACATGCAGGTGCTACATACACACTGGTACATCATACACACTGGTACATCATACACACTGGTACATCATACACACTGGTACATCATACACACTGGTACTTCATACACACTGGTACATCATACACACTGGTACTTCATACACACTGGTACATCATACACACTGGTACATCATACACACTGGTACTTCATACACACTGGTACATCATACACACTGGTCATACACACTGGTACATCATACACACTGGTACATCATACACACTGGTACATCATACACACTGGTACATCATACACACTGGTACATCATACACACTGGTACATCATACACACTGGTACATCATACACACTGGTACATCATACACACATCATACACACATCATACACACTGCTACGTCAGGAAATAAGTTATGTTTGGCATTCACAACAAGGAAGCCAAAAGAAAAGCTTTAACGCTGAAGCAAATTCTGATAATGTAATAATGGGGATTGTGAACAGATACAGCGTGTACACACACCTGCCGTACACATCCCAGAACTCGACACCTTGTTGGCTGCCTACTGGACTCCTAGGCGAGGGCTTGTTATATCTTCTCACCTTCAGCTTTTTCCTGATAAGTTTTATAGGTAAGTGTACACATTTTAAATCTTAGCACAACATTCCAGTTTTCCTGGGTCTCTTTAGGCATGTTGCCTAGCTCACACTCCAACAACACGTCAAATCCGAAAAAGTAATCTTCTCAGCACTTTCTAACTTTGCACGCTCAACATGCCTGCCGGATGCTCAAGCCACATGTTTCAAAGCCACCATTATACCCTTATTTTTGTCTCTTTCCAACCACCCTTGATTTTAAAAATGTCCTAGTCAAGAATTCTTGGCATTTAAAATTGCATACTGAAGAAGTTTTCCTGAGCATCCAAGACCATATCATAGTGATCCAGTAGTTGCGAGAGGCAGGAGCGACCTGCTCTGAACCCATGTTGCCCTTGATTCTGCAATTCTTGGAAATCCAAGTGGTTTCCAGTCCTGCTTCTTAGAACTCTTTCAAAGAGTTTTTATGATACGGGACGTTAGAGCTATTGGTCTATAGTTCTTAGATATTGCTTTGCTGCCACCTTTATGGAGTGGGGTTATATCCGTTGTTTTTAGTGACTGTGGAATCTCACCTGTGTCTATGATCCTTCTCCATAGCATACTTAGAGCACGTGATAGGGATTTCTTGCAGTTCAAACACAGTGTTCCACGAGTCTGGGCATGGGCTGAGTGCATGGGCATGTTGTCAATGGCTTTCTCAAAGTCTAGTGGAGTTAGGGTTATGTCAGAAATCTTTCATACATTGACAGGGTTTTGAGGCTCATTCATGAAAAAATTATTTGGATTGTTGTGAGGGAAAAGTGGATAATAAGTGGGGTTAGGGTTGTTCAGTCAGTTGAGAATCATTAGCGAGTTACGGCCCGCACTGCCATCTAGCGGCTGATGCAAAACTCCAGTTCCTATTTGTCTGATTTGCTTTAATTTCTACTCCTGGTAGTTTCAACCTTACCTGTGTGGGTTAAAGTTTGGAGAGTTACTTCACTCCACTCTTCTGATCAGCTGTGCTGCTGGCCTGGTCCTCCAGGGTAGACAATACAATAAAATACAATATTTATTTATCCGTAAAGATTAGAATGTGGGGTTTACATATGGGATACTGGTTACAATGTGTGATTTACATATAGAATACTAATTGTGAGCAAGATCCCTGTCTTCTGAACGTGTGGGAAATTACAACTACTCCTCTTTCAAAGTTTCCTGATTATTGGACTTAGAGGATATTAAGACTACTCTCACCTTGCATATCTAAAGTGTGGTGCTATAACTAAGTGGTCTCAGAAGATTCCAGAACATCGGAGGATTACCACCACCCCGGATAACCTACACCACTTCTTCAAACTATCCGGGGCTTATACACTCCTGACATAACATCTTACCACAACCACAACGGCCAAATTTTTGTTTTATTATTTAATTTTTATTAAAATTCATGAAAATCCATCTTAATCATTAATCCTAAGAGTCTTTATTTTTTTCTTTACTTTGATCAGGCGGAAGACGTTCCCTGACAATTGTCTATTTTTAGACTGATTAATGACTCTCTAAACACAGAGTTGTATTGAGATTTCAGTATCTCATTCATTTCTTTGTTGTCATATATTAAGATCCGTCTTGTCTAAGCAGGGGTCCTATACTAGATGTGGTTTTGCCTTGTTTTTGCCATATGAAAAAAAAATCAAATTTCTTTCAATTTCACTAATCGCTTATAGCTCCTCTTGTCTCTCCTGGATACTGTATGAGTCCTTAACTTTAGCTCAATATTTTCCACTATCCTGATTAGCACTTCCTTCCGTGTTTCAGATAATCTAGCATTTTTGAGGACCTCAGTGATTCTTCGCCTTCTCCTGTAGAGAGAACGTCTTTCTCTCTCCATTTACTTCTCTTCTTTTTTCTTAGGGGAATATGGCTTGAACATACTTCAGTTACCAGGAAGTGGATCTTTTCAAGGCACTGGTTAGGGTCCATATTATTTAAGATATCTTCCAACATGTTTAATTTAGGACATGGTTTATCTGGTCCCAGTTGATGTTCTTGTTGTTATAATTGAATTTTGATGAAGGTGCCCTCATAGCTGTATGTATTTTGCTGATCAGGACTCCTGTGCATGTAAGTCTGGACTTCGATTAGATTGTGTCTAGAATTAGTTGTTTTTCATATGTTTCTTACCAGCTCCTCATTATTTGTGAAAATAAGGTCTAGTGTGTTTTCCAGTCTCGTTGGCTCCACTATCTGCTGACTTAGGGTGTGTTTATTGCAGAAATTCAGCAGCTCATGTGTGTGTGACTTTTCATCTGAGCTGCCTCCAGGGATTATTTCTGATACAACATTTTTTTCTATATTCTTCCATTTTGTATGTCTTAGATTGAAATCGCCAAGCTGCAAGATGTTTTGGGATAAGGCTGGAAGGTTTTCTAGACAGGAGTCAATTTTTGATAGCTGTTCCTTGTGGCTTATATACAAGTTCAATGACTAAGTTTTGGTTTTCTATTTTTATTGTTAGAACTTCAACTACATCATTTGTGGTGCTCAGTATCTTCGGGCAGATGAGCACTCTGACATACAGGCCAACCTCCCCTTGTTTCCTGTTCTTTCTGTCGCATCTGAAAAGGTTATACCCAGTTATCCATATTTCATTGTCAAAGTAATCTTTTGCGTGGGTCTCTGTGAAGGCTGCAAACAGTGCAGTTGACTCACCTAGAAGTTCAGTGGTGAAGGTATTTTGTTGTTGGTGGATGGCTTAAGGTCTGTATATTAGCAAATATAAATGAGGTCGTGTTGTGTGTTTGTTGGGGATTTTGTTCTTTTCGTCAGTAGTTGTGGTTTTGGACTGACATGTGGGGGCCAATAGCTGTGCCTCCAGTCCAACAAGCCTCCAAGGTGGTGAACTACTTTGGTTATTTCTTTCCATTTTCTTTCTTCGTTTCCTGCCACTAAAAAATCACTTGGAGAGGAGTTTTATAACTATTGTAACTACTATGATTTGTTTTACCGGGTGTGTATCTCCTGGTCCGCTTTAAGTGCTATGCGGGACAGTTGGTGTTGTAACATTGTTTTCTAAAAACTGAAGAGTGTCAATCTCAGGTTGAAGAATTTGCAAGAGGTAGAACGACACACTCCTTTGGACAGGAGGTCGCTGCATTTTTAGGGATGTTAAAATTGCATGTCCCATTTGTTTTCCTTGACATTCCATGCTTACAGATGCCCCAAACAAATTTGCACGATTTTGCTTTTGATTGGATACAATTCGTGGTGGATGTATTCCCAATTTGTGCATATCCTAGATCTGCACTACAATCTTCGATAGCCAAGCCAGAGACACTACCATCTGTTTTCAGGAGGCCAACATTTTCCCCGGAAGAGGACTCCTTTATTACATCTGTAAGAGGGTTATGGCTGTTGTGGCTGTGGAAGAGTCAGCCAAATCCGGATTAGCACTAAGACTGGGGCTGAGTCTGGGTCAGCCTTAAAACTGGGGACTGAGCTAGTTGATGTTTTTGTTTTCTGTGTTTTTCTAGTGGGTGTCTATATTCGGTCAACTGTTGTAGACTGGGCATTCTGAATGTTAAACTTTACTCCTTTCCCATCCTCCCATGCTCTATATATTTTGGGTAGACTATCCAATAGTTCCTCTTTGTTTACATGCTTATTATTTATTAACCTCCTAGGTACCTTCCTGATACCTGTCCAGAGTTCCACATCCTTATTGCAAATCCAGAAGCACCTTTCTAGATGGATGCCGTTTTTGGATGCTTGGAAAAACAAAGGTTGCATATACATATATATATATCATTAACAACATTGCGACTAGCCAAGGAGTCGAACCCATGCTGCTTTGGACCACCTCATGGTGATCGAAAGACAGATGACGCTCTAGTCCACGGGACCACACAATTCTCAAGGCATCCACACCACCGTATGTTCTCGGATGACGGGTACAACATCTAGCTAGGCTGGATGCGTCATTCTTGAGAATTGTGTGGTCCCCTGGACCACCTCAAATTATCAATCAGCGCACAGGCACTGCTCTGTCTACCTCCAGAAATCAGAGTCATCTGTCTTTCGCTCACCATGAGGTGGGCCAAAGCAGCATGGGTTCGATTCCTTGGCAAGTCGCAGTGTTGTTATTGATATATACATTTATATTGCAATTAATAACGAAAAATTATTTTTCCTATATCTGAGATGATCATAAATTCATATAACTAAATAATTTTGCAAATTTGTTGTGACTGAAATAATATTAATATTTTATTTTTTATTAACACATCGGCCGATTCCACCAAGGCAGGGTTGGCCGAAAAGAAAACTTTCATCATCATTCACTCCATCACTGTCTTGCCAGAAGGGTGCTTACACTACAGTTATAAAACTGCAACATTAACACCCTCCTTCAGAGTGCCGGCACTGTACTTCCCATCTCAGAACTCAAGTCCGGCCTGCCGGTTTCCTGAATCCCTTCATAAATGTTACTTTGCTCACACTCCAACAGCACGTCAAGTATTAAAACCATATGCCTCCATTCACTCTATCAAATACGCTCCACATGCTTGCTGGAAGTCCAAGCCCTCGCACACAAAACTTCCTTTACCCCTCCCTCCAACCTTTCCTAGGCCGACCCCTACCCCGCCTTCCTCCACTACAGATTTATACACTCTCGAAGTCACTCTGTCTCGTTCCATTCTCTCTACATGTCCAAACCACCTCAACAACCCCTCCTCAGCTCTCTGAACAATCGTTTTGGTAATCCCGCACCTCCTCCTAATTTCCAAACTCCGAATTCTCTGCATTATATTCACACCACACATTGACCTCAGACATGACATCTCCACTGCCTCCAGCCTTCTCCTCGTTGCAACATTCATCACCCATGCTTCACACCCATATAAGAGCGTTGGTATAACTATACTCTCATACATTCCCTCTTTACTTCCATGGACAAGGTTCTTTGTCTCCACAGACTCCGAAGTGCTCCACTCACCCTTTTCCCTCATCAATTCTATGATTCACCTCATCCTTCATAGACCCATCCGCCGACATGTCCACTCCCAAATATCTGAATACATTCACCTCCTCCATACTCTCTCCCTCCAATCTGATATCCAATCTTTCGTCACCTATTCTTTTTGTTATCCTCATCACCTTACTCTTTCCTATATTCACTTTCAATTTTCTTCTTTTACACACCCTACCAAATTCATCCACCAACCTCTGCAGCTTCTCTTCAGAATCTCCCAAAAGCACAGTGTCATCAGCAAAAAGCAACTGTGACAATAATTATTAATAATACATTGAAGATGTTATTCAAGAAAATAACTATGTTGAGAAAAATCATATAAAGACAACCTCACACTGTAGGTTCCTTCAAGCGCCTAATCTACTGGTCTCGGTGGTACCTATGCCAGCCAATAATGCTCTGGTAAGTGTGGACCCATCAGACAGCCAGGGACAGCGACTCCTTCACACTGGTCCCATAGCTGACGTAGTGGACTACCTCGCGGCAGCGCTGAATTTTACGTAAGTGAATATATATATATATATATATATATATATATATATATATATATATATATATATATATATATATATATATATATATATATATATATATATATATTAAATATAACTACTTAAAATTTTGAAAGAGTGTACCGGTGAGCCTGCGGAAGGCCTCGGTCAGATGACCAAAAGCTCTAGCTTTGGGTCATCATATGATTGAGACCCGAGGCAGGAAACACTTGTCCTGTTTCCTGACAATCATTATTTTACGTTAGTTAATGTTAAACAAAATATCGAATTATACTATTTATAATAATGAATCAATACTTGTAATATGTTTTTAATTTATATGAATATAATAATCATTTTTTATTGTTGCGTATTTGATGATATTGTTTAACACACTATATCCGAAAAATGTAATATATGAAAATACATCAGATATCCAATGTTCTTTAAATAAAAATTTGTCATTTTCTCATTAAAACAACTGCAAGAATAAAAATAATATATTTCACCCTCAGTATTCCCTATTTATTTTTTTCAAATGAAAATTAATGTCACAATTCTAAATGAGAAGAACATCTCAAATTATGGGTCAGCGCACAGGCGCTGCTCTGTCTACCTCCAGGAATCTACGTCCGTCTACAACTGAGCGTCACATTCGGAAAACAATTTATTCTTCACTCACGCTACTTTATATTATAAATCCTAGTTGATGCTCATGATCATATTAATACTTTCACAGTCTTACACATCTTCCTCACTGAGGCTTCATATTCAGGCTTCACTTTCCATACACCACGCTACCAACTCAGGCAATATAACGTAATTTTGTCAGCCATTTTTTGTATAAAAAGGTCACAGATCAATTTGAATTTATTTACCATTAATTAAAATTCAAATTAATTTTCGCAGATTTATGGCTTAAGCAAATATTCCCTCTCTCCTCCCTCCCTCTCCTTTCTCTCTCTCTCCTCTCTCCTCTCTCTCTCTCTCTCTCTCTCTCTCTCTCTCTCTCCTTCTCTTCTCTCTCTCTCTCTTCTCTCTCCTCTCTCTCTCTCTCTCTCTCTCTCTCTCTCTCTCTCTCTCTCTCTCTCTCTCTCTCTCTCTCTCTCTCTCTCTCTTTTATACAGGATTTTTGCAAGGTTAGGTTTAGAATTCCTAACTTTACTTACAAGCTAAGAATTGTTACCTACACCAGGTCATTTGAAAGCCTTTTTATTGTTAATGGATATACAGGTAGGGAACAGGATGAAGTTGAAGCCAACTATGGGCTAGCGATTTCATTTGGCCAACTGACTTTATTTCGTTGATGTACGAACATGTTCCAGACACGAGTCATCCTAGGAATAAATAATCTCAGATGAAGTGATGTTCTGAAGAACGGTAAAGTCAGAGTGTAGTTGCTGTTTACTGCCCGTCTTGTGGTGTAGAAGCTTGATTCTCGCTGTCCTCAGAATGGAGCCAAGTGTGGTACTTTGATGATGTTGGCCTTGTACTTTTCAATCTCTCATCATTTGTATTTTATTCAGTATCATGTAGTTTAATTTTTATAAGTAAATACTTTAGTCAGGCGTGTCTGGAACAGTTGCTGGCATCGGAGGTGAATAACGTGAATTTCCATACGAAACTTTGCATAATATTTGGCTAGCAGTCTTCTGGTATCAGTCCTTGAACAATCCAGTGTATATAGTCAAATTTCTCATTTGCATTTTCTTTAATTTCAAATTTGCAGTAACAAACATGCATATTCCACTACTAGTACCAACACAATTCTATCCAACCTAATCCCCTCAAGGAAGGTTCCTTGACGCTGGTGAGGGGCTCTTGATCTAGGGAATTGGATCTGTGCTCCGGTTCCCTGAATTGAGTCTGAATACCTTCCATCTCCCCCATGTGCTGCATAATCCTATGGGTTTAAACTGAGACAGACATGACAGTGTAGTTCTAGACTGAGACAGACATGACAGTGTAGTTCTAGACTGAGACAGACATGACAGTGTAGTTCTAGACTGAGACAGACATGACAGTGTAGTTCTAGACTGATACAGACATGACAATGTAGTTCTAGACTGATACAGATATGACAATGTAGTTCTAGACTGATACAGACATGAAAATGTAGTTCTAGACTGAGACAGACATGAGAGTGTAGTTCTAGACTGAGACAGACATGAGAGTGTAGTTCTAGACTGAGACAGACATGACAGTGTAGTTCTAGACTGAGACAGACATGACAGTGTAGTTCTAGACTGAGACAGACATGACAGTGTAGTTCTAGACTGATACAGACATGACAGTGTAGTTCTAGACTGAGACATACATGACAATGTAGTTCTAGACTGAGACAGACATGACAGTGTAGTTCTAGACTGAGACAGACATGACAGTGTAGTTCTAGACTGAGACAGACATGACAGTGTAGTTCTAGACTGAGACAGACATGACAGTGTAGTTCTAGACTGAGACAGACATGACAATGTAGTTCTAGACTGAGACAGACATGACAGTGTAGTTGTAGACTGAGACAGACATGACAATGTAGTTCTAGACTGAGACAGACATGACAATGCAGTTGTAGACTTTAGTATGAAAACAAACAAACTGTAGTGGAAGGAAAGAGGGAGAAATTGATAAAGTAAGATATATATCAATTAAAAAACTGGTAGTATAGACATGAGAAAATTTATAAAAAGAATAAACAAGGAAATGAATACAGAGAGAAGTACCTGTATTATAACAGGGACGATATTTGCAGTGATGTAGTGCATTTTGCAAATGTTGCAGTGCAGTTTGTAAATGTTGCAGTGCAGTTTGCAAATGTTGCAGTGCAGTTTGCAAATGTTGCAGTGGAGTTTGCAAATGTTGCAGTGCAGTTTGCAAATGTTGCAGTGCAGTTTGCAAATGTTGCAGTGGAGTTTGCAAATGTTGCAGTGCAGTTTGCAAATGTTAATTGAGTAATTTATACTAACAAAAATATTACCTTCTCCACAGATATACAAACGTAATGCCTCACGACACTGCTTTTGGCACCAAAACAAATAATGGTACCTGGACGGGCATGATGGGAATGGTGCAGCGAGAGGTGAGTCTGGGGTATGAAACAAATGTAAATTGAGCGAAAATTTATCAGTAACATCGGTAAACAAACCGAGAACTGAATGTTTCAAAGAATAGTAAACATAATTGTTTACTTATGACAAAAATTACGAGATCTTACCGACAATAACCAATAAATATCTTCAGATAGATGTATAAAGATATTGTCTGGAAAGATATTTTCTGGTAAGATATTGTCTGGTAAGATATTGTCTGGTAAGATATTGTCTGGTAAGATATTGTCTGGTAAGATATTGTCTGGTAAGATATTGTCTGGTAAGATATTGTCTGGTAAGATATTGTCTGGTAAGATATTGTCTGGTTACATAAAGTTAAATACAAAAATTATATAAAAGTTTATTGAGGATCTAATTATGACAAACTTTGAATATCTTCAACCATTTGAAACAATGCCTTAATATAGTTATTTATAGACTGTGGTCTATAACATTATAGGAAAGAAATTTTATTAATAATTTTAGTTTTGAAAAGGGTGGACCGGGAAGCCAGCGGAAGACCTCGGTCAGATGATCAAAAACTCGAGTGGTGGTTCATCATGTGACTAAGAACCCGTCAAGAAACACTTGTCCTGTTCGAATCTTACTTAACTTAAAGATAGGAAAGAGGCAGACAGTCAGCTGTTCTTCTTTAAAATGTATCCATTTCTTTTCTAACCTGAGTAGACGCTGTCTTGTTGAATCTTATACAACCCATTACTAACATTAATCTTAGTATCAGCAAAATTAGTTGATGCTTAACTTTACAGAATATAATCAAATGTTTTAACATGTGATCTGATCTGATCTGATCTCTCTCCTCATTTCATTGACCTCTGTCGTCTCCTAATTTTCCCCTGATCTGCATTGTGCCTTATTTACCAATTCTCCCTTATTTACACACACAACCCGCACATATAAAAGAGAGGAGCTTACGACGACGTTTCGGTCCGACTTGGACCATTTACAAAGTCACACTAACACACAGAGACGGGGGAAGGGGTATTTATAGGCAGGCAGACAGGGGAGGGTACCAGAGAGTGGGGTACTAATGAAGTAAGTAGTGGAAGTGGTAGTAGTAGTAATGGTAGTGGAGACAGTCATATTCTAGAGGAGCACTGCAATGAGGCTAGCGGCCCGCAAGGGTGGGCCGCTAGCCCACCCAAGCGGGTGGGGAGGAAAGGAAAGGCGAATAAAATAAAGGACAAATACAAGGCAAAAGAAAGAAAGAAAGGAAAACCTATAGGAGGAAAAAGGAGAAGAGGGAAGAGAGGAAAGGGAAGGAATCAGATTAAGTCACGGGTGTTCTGAAGTTTAGAGCATTTAACAATGTAATGAGAGAGGAAAGCATCAACAGAGACAAAGCCAGGGCTAAGATTCATACAGGGAAAGTTGTGTATAAGGGAGGATTCAACCAGACGGCGACTATGAAAGTTAGACGTAGGGTAGACAGTTTTAGCAGAAGACCAATCAATAGGATGACTGTGATCTCTGACATGACAGAAAACAGCATTATTAGTGTCGGCAAGCCTAACACTATTTTGTGCTCCCTGAGTCTGTCAGAAAGAGATCGGCCAGTTTCTCCGAAGTACTGGAGAGGACAGGAGGAGCAAGAAATAGAGTAGACACCAGGAGAATCTGTGGAGGGAGGGGAGGTATGAACTAGATTAGTGCGAAGAGTGTTAGTCTGGCGAAAGGTAAGTTTGATGTCTAAGGAACGGAGAGAGTTGCTGAGATTAGAGAGACCAGAGATGTAGGGAAGGCAGAGGACTGGAGAGTTCTCAGGAGTAGAGGGTTTAGGAGAGAAGAAAGTCCGTTTGGCACGAGAAAGCAGAGTCTATGAAATGGGAAGGGTAGCCCAGGCGGGAAAATGAATTATGAAGAGTGGAAATTTCTGCTTCAAGAAACTGAGGATCACAGATACGGAGAGCACGGAGAAAGAGGGAGATAAGAACACTCTTCTTGACAGAGGAGGCATGATACGAGAAGTAATGAATGTACATGCCACTGTGCATAGGCTTGCGGTACACGGAGAAGGCAAAACCTGTAACTGAGCGGTGGACATGAACATCAAGGAAAGGAAGCAAGAATTAGATTCCCAATCAGCTTTAAACTTAATGGAAGGGGCAAGATTATTAAGAGCATCAAGAAAAGGTTGGAAGAGACTTAAGTCATGAGGCCAAAGAGCAAAGATGTCATCTACATAGCGGAGCCAGAGTGAAGGACGTACATCAATAGTGGGAAGAAGGACAGTCTCGAAGTATTCCATGTAAAGATTAGCAAGAACAGGAGATAGAGGAGAGCCCATAGCGACACCAAAGGTTTGAGAATAATATTTACCTTGAAAGGAAAAGGAGTTAGAGTCCACACAAAGGCGGATAAGATCAAGAAAGACATCAGTAGGTATAGGGAGAAGAAGTACCCCTTCATTGGCCTTCTCTCTGAGAAAATTAAGGACATCATCCAGAGGGACATTAGTGAAGAGGGACTCGACATCAAGACTAAGCATCTTACAGGTCGGGAGAGAGCGAACCCGTTTGATGAAGTCTTGAGAGTGACGAAGGTGGGCAGGAGAAAAAGTACCAAGAAAGGGAGTGAGGGTTTTGGCTAGCCAAGAAGCAAGAGAATAAGAGACAGAACCTCTAGAAGATATGATGGGACGTAGAGGAATATCAGGTTTGTGAGTTTTGGGAAGGCCATAGAAATAGGGCAGAGAGGGACAGATGACACGAAAACGTTGAACAAGGTTAAAGTCAGAAGGACAGAGGTCGGAGAGAGTCTTAAGTTTCTTGTTGAAAGTTCTCTTAATGCGATCAAGAGGGTTGGAAACGAGAGGAGTGTAGGTACGTGAGTCAGAGAGCAAGACATCGGCTTTACGGAGGTAATCCTCACGATCGAGGATAACAACCGAATTACCTTTATCAGAAGAGAGTATGACAATGTTAGCGTTGGATTTAAGAGCAGACAGGGCAAGTTGATAGCGGCGAGGAAACGTCGTCGTAAGCTCCTCTCTTTTATATGTGCGGGTTGTGTGTGTATTGTTCCAGTCACGGTATTGTGCCTTTTTTTGTTACTCCCTTATTTACCAATTCTCCCTCAGCCGTGACATGATAACAGTCCAGTTGTGAGTTGTTATAGCTAGGTATTGTTTCTTTTATTCTTCGATGTGATGAGCATATCAACACAACTCATAACAATATATTAAAATTCGAGAAATATTTGAAAAGATAGAGACGCATTAATTTGGTTATAAAGTTTTAGATAAGTTCAATGAACATCAGATAAATTTATATCTGGAAAAAATAAAAAATTGGTTAGGCAAATATATGAATAAAAATAGTTTCTATTAACTAATATTGCCTGTCAAGCCCAGTAATGCCACGAATATTTACACATATTTCTCATTTATTTTATGTTAGAGACATACAGGAAAAACATTATTTTTTGGGAAACTTGATAAGTTTTAAAAAAATTAAAATCTTTGCCACGCTTTTACATCTCTATTAAGGAATAACAACGTCATAGTTAACAAAAACTGTGTAATAAATTAATAGTGAATATCTAAGTTTATTCAATTATCAAAAACAACTTTTCTAACTTCTGTAACATAACTAACTTTCGAAACTAAACATAACTTATTTATATTGATGGACGTCATCAGGAGGCAGACATCTCTATAGGTCCCATCAGCCTAACTGCCACTCGTGCTGAGGCGGCAGATTTTGCCTGGCCAATGTGGTATGATAGTTCTGGGATATTAGCAGGTCTCGGAACACCAGAGATTGACACATGGGGATTCCTGCTACCCTTAACTCCAGTGGTATGGGTGGCACTGCTTGTGGCACTGTTGGCAGCGTCACTGGTAAAGACTCTAGCTTCATCAAACGTCTCACTTAATTTCCCGCTGGACAGCTGGCTAGCCAACACCTTTGAATTTATTCGAATATTTTTACAGCAAGGTAGGTTGACCTATTATTACTACAAAACTGATTGACATATTACTACAAAACTGGTTGACATATTACTACAAAACTGGTTGACATATTATTACATGTGTGGTTGATATATTAATACAAGAAGGATGGTTGACATATTTATAATATAATAATATCTTTATTTCTACAAGTACATGTATAAGGTATACAGACCATAGCTGACATCAGTGACATACTACTATATAGAAAGTCCCTTGTTATGCTGAGCATTTCCTGCAAATTAGGTCAGTTTTGTCCCAGGATGCGACCCACACCAGTCGACTAACACAAAGGTACCTATTTTACTGATGGGTGAACAAGGACAACAAGTGTCTTATGGAAACACGTCCAAATGTTATCCAGCCGTATCGGGGATTCGAACTCCGGACCTCAGTGTGTGAGCCGAGTGCTCTAGTGATCCAGCTACTGCTGCTTATTAATACAACACGGATGGCTGGTATATTAATACAACACGGTCGATCAGAATATTAATACAACACTTTAGGTCATATATAGCAAGGAAGGTCAAATATATATCAACAAGGTAGGCCACATGTATAACAAGGTAGGTCACATGTATAACAAGGTAGGTCACATATATAACAAGGTAGGTCACATGTATAACAAGGTAGGTCACATATATAACAAGGTAGGCCACATGTATAACAAGGTAGGTCACATATATAACAAGGTAGGCCACATGTATAACAAGGTAGGTCACATATATAACAAGGTAGGTCACATATATAAGAAGGTAGGTCACATATATAACAAGGTAGGTCACATATATAACAAGGTAGGTCACATATATAACAAGGTAGGCCACATGTATAACAAGGTAGGTCACATATATAACAAGGTAGGCCACATGTATAACAAGGTAGGTCACATATATAACAAGGTAGGCCACATGTATAACAAGGTAGGTCACATATATAACAAGGTAGGTCACATATAACAAGGTAGGTCACATATATAACAAGGTAGGCCACATGTATAACAAGGTAGGTCACATATATAACAAGGTAGGTCACATATATAACAAGGTAGGTCACATATATAACAAGGTAGGCCACATGTATAACAAGGTAGGTCACATGTATAACAAGGTAGGTCACATGTATAACAAGGTAGGTCACATATTTAACAAGGTAGGCCACATGTATAACAAGGTAGGTCACATATATAACAAGGTAGGTCACATGTATAACAAGGTAGGTCACATGTATAACAAGGTAGGTCACATATATAACAAGGTAGGCCACATATATAACAACGTAGGTCACATGTATAACAAGGTAGGTCACATATATAACAAGGTAGGTCACATATATAACAAGGTAGGCCACATGTATAACAAGGTAGGTCACATATATAACAAGGTAGGTCACATATATAACAAGGTAGGTCACATATATAACAAGGTAGGCCACATGTATAACAAGATAGGTCACATATATAACAAGGTAGGTCACATATATAACAAGGTAGGTCGCATATATAACAAGGTATGCCACATGTATAACAAGGTAGGTCACATATATAACAAGGTAGGTCACATATATAACAAGGTAGGTCACATATATAACAAGGTAGGTCACATATATAACAAGGTAGGTCACATGTATAACAAGGTAGGTCACATATATAACAAGGTAGGTCACATGTATAACAAGGTAGGTCACATATATAACGAGATAGATCACATATATGAGAACGTAGATCACATAAGTAGGTAGATCACATGTATAACAACAATATGTATTTATAAATCAGCGTCAACAATAGTTTCATTATTAATTAATATATTCACATATATTTCGTTCAATGATAAATAATTGTTCTGAATAAAAAAACATTCCTCTTTTCGCCTTTAACTCCTGTCTTGAAATACTGTCTTGGAAAATTTTGACTTCTAATATATTCATCCGTCAGGATAAAATAATGGTTAACATATTTGTTTTCTATGTATGGATGGAAGCAATGAATTTTAGAAAAATAGTTTAAGGACAAATTTGAATAATTAATTATAATTACGGATTGTTATATAAAAAACATTATATTATGTAATTCAATTTTTTCATTCAGATTCATCTTTTCGTGACACTGGTATGACTCGAGTTATTTCCGTATTCGTTATAGATATGACGGTAGCCTCGTACCGGTGGACGGAGCGTTTCTTACTGGTGGTGTGGATGATGGTGACGCTGGTGTTAACAAGGAGTTACTCTGGCAACCTGATGGCACTCCTGGCAGTGAGACACATCTCTCAGCCCTACCAGTCACTACAAGACGTTCTCGATGATCCATCAGCTGTTATGATGTGGCAAAGAAACTCAATAAATGCAGAGTACCTTCAAGTATGCCAAGCAAAAAATAATTATATATATATATATATATATATATATATATATATATATATATATATATATATATATATATATGCTAGAATTGCAGGAGCAGGCAAAATATTCACAAACACTGATCTCTGGCTGACGGAGACTCGCCACCTGCCTGAAAGCTGGGTGCCTTGGATCAACGTCTAGCGTGAGCTGGATGCCAAGGTATTGGTCCAGTGTGGTACGGTCGGTAAAGCACTGCGTTCCTGTCACAAGGTTCGTAGGGTCGAGTCTCCGTCGGCCAGAGATCAGTGTTTGTGAATATATATATATATATATATATATATATATATATATATATATATATATATATATATATATATAAATCAATAACAATACTGCGACTAGCCGAGGATTCGAACCCATGTAGTTTTGGCCCTGCCTCGTGGTGAGCGAAAATCACATGACGCCTTAACTCAATGAACCACACAATCCTACATGAACCAAGCACCCAGCGTGGGTTAAGGCGTCATGTGATTTTCGCTCACCACGATACAGGGCCAAACTACACGGGTTCGAATCCTCGGCTAGTCGCAGATTGTTATTGATTCAATACCACTCGTTCTTGGTCACAATAATATATATATATATATATATATATATATATATATATAATATATATATATATATATATATATATATATATATATATGTATATATATATATATATATATATATATATATATAGTATGTATATATGTATGTATAAGTCATGAAGGCTGTAAAGAGTTTTTGAGGATAGTCAGGCCAGGTTAGGTGTTAGGAGAGAGGGAGATTACTTCCGGTAAAAAGTAGGTCTAGACAGGGATGTGTAATGTCACCATGGTTGTTTAATATATTTATAGATGGGGTTGTAAAAAAGTAAATGCTAGGGTGTTGGGAGAGGGTGGGATTAAATTATGGGGAATTAAATGCAAATGGGAGTTGACACAGTTACTTTTGCTGATGATACTGTGTTATGGGAGATTCTAAAGAAAAGTTGCAAAGGTTAGTGGACGAGTTTGGGAGGGTTTGTAAAGGTAGAAAGTTGAAAGTGAACATAGATAAGAGTAAGGTGATGAGGGTATCAAACGATTTAAATAAGAAAAATTGGATATCACATTGGAGAGAGGATTATGGAAGAAGTAAATGTTTTCAGATATTTGGGAGTTGACGTGTCAGCGGATGGGTTTATGAAGATGAGGTTAACCATAGAATTGATGAAGGAAAAAGGTGAGTGGTGCGTTGAGGTATCTGTGGAGACAAAACGTTATCCATGGAGGCAAAGAAGGAATGTACGAAAGTATAGTGGTACCAACACTCTTATATGGGTGTGAAGCATGGGTTGCAAATGCTGCAGCGAGGAGGAGGCTGGAGGCAGTGGAGATGTCCTGTCTAAGGGCAATGTGTGGTGTAAATATTATGCAGAAAATTCGGAATGTGGAAATTAGGGAAGGTGTGGAGTTACTAAAAGTATTTGTCAGAGGGCTGAAGAGGGTTGTTGAGGTGGTTTGTCATTTAGAGAGAATGGATCAAAGTAGAATGACTTGAGAGCGTATAAATCTGTAGGGAAGGCGGGGTAGGGTCGTCCTAGAAAAGGTTGGAGGAAGGGTAAGGAGGTTTTGTGGGCGAGGGCTTGGACTTCCAGCAAGCATGTGTGAGCGTGTTAGATAGGAGTGAATGGAAACGAATGGTTTTAGGACTGACGATCTGTTGGAGTGTGAGCAGGGTAACATTTTGTGAAGGATTCAGGAAACCAGTTAATGATTTAGTTGGACTTGAGTCACAAATGGGAAGTACAATGCCTGCACTTTAAAGGGGAGGTCTGGGATAGTGACAGCTGGAGGGACATTCTCAGCTGTCGTATCTGAGCTCCTCTGCAAAGACAGTGATTATGTATGAGTGTGGTGAAAGTGTTGAATGATGATGAAAGTATTTTCTTTTTGGGGATTTTCTTTTTGATCCCAGCTCAGCTAGTTTTCTGTTCCAGCGACTCAGCACTGCTGTTCAGAGGGTAATGCATGCTGTATTCTGGGCACGCGCCCCAGCTCAGAGGAGCTGGATGAGATTTTCGCATTATAATCCAGTGAGAAACACGTAACAATATGTACTAGACATGTATCTCCACACCCCGTGTACTGTATATGCCATCATTATATAAACAATGTATCTCTTAAATCTTTTGTACCATATTATGTAATAATATATATATATATATATATATATATATATATATATATATATATATATATATATATATAGGATGGGGTCCACCTCTGGTGTCAATTGTGGGACCCATTGCCTCGGAGAAGTGGATAAAAAGACTTCAAGGAAGAATATTTAGATTTCTTTCTGAAGCCATTTGAATATTCCACTTCCCCTACCACCCCATCTTTTTTTTTTTTTTTTTTTACAAACTTTATTTCAAGACAAAATACAATGGGGAGTAAAACAACATAGATAACTCAGAGCTACATGTCAAATACTTCGTCCAACTCCCCGGCAGTGGGCCGCGTGCCCAGAATACTGCAGGCATTTCCCCTCTGGATCGCAACACTGAGTCTCTGAAAGAGGAAACTGGTCGCCCTGTGGTCCTTGGTTTCTATGATGAGTTTTCCACCCAGCTCCTTGAGAAACTTTAGAGCACACTTGCCCCATGCTCCATGGGTCTCCGACCCTATTGGGATGAAGTTATAGCAAGAGGGAAGGTCTTCATATTTGCGGGTCTTCTGGGTCTCCCTGTGGCTGGCAGCTCCACCCCCTTCGGCTAAGGAGTGTGGCAGGTAGGTGTCTGCCAATGTGGCAGCACAGGTGTAGTCCCAAGCAATCTGCTTACCATCCTTCCAGGGTAGCATGGTGGCTCCATCAGGACGCTTTTGACTTCCATCAGACCTCTGCACTTGGGGTTCCGTTGAGCTGGGCAACGGGCTGTGGCAGGCTTCTCTTTATGATGTCATTGACCTCCTCATGTCTAGCATACTTCCCTTCTGATGTGTGACACACTAGACCATGAAGTCCGAATTGGTCAGCCGTCGCCCTGCCGCAAATACACCTATGTTCGGTGAGTATGGGGGCGGCTAGGCGAAGAGCAACACCAATCCGAATGGCCTGTGGGTCGAGTCGAGTCCCCAGAGAGGAATTGGGAACAGCAAGAAGGAAATCTCCTGAGTGTGGTGCCTTCACCGCTAGGAGACGAGCTTTGTCCTTTCCTGAAGCGTTGGTGAGCATTGTATATATATATATATATATATATATATATATATATATATATATATATATATATATATATATATATATATATATATATATATATATATATAATAATATGTATATATATATATATATATATATATATATATATATATATATATATATATATATATATATATATATATATATATATATATATATATAAATCCTAGAAGACTGTATTATTGTTAAGGAATTTAATATCTGAAAAGAATAATAATGATAATAAAATAATTATAATAATAATCTGAAAAGATATCCCTTTATCTATATCGTAAGTTAGGACTTCTCAACTTCAATGAGTTGAAAAAAATTATCTCTGTATCTCATAAGCTCATCCTCCTTTACTTCAGTGGCCTGAAAACGGTATACCTGAATCTAATAGGCTCGGCCTTCTCTACTTCAATGACTCGAAAAAGTTTGCGACCACTGTCAGCCTCAGAATTATCTCTGACCCTGCCGCGTGGAGGCCAGTGGTTCGTCTTTCAGGTCCACCCACCCACTTACTATGTTTTTGATGTTTTCCCCAGGTCCATGTGTCCAGGAGTTCATCTGTGTCCCCTCGGATATTCTCCCTTCCCCACTTCTCCAAGGTCTGCCTCAACAACCAGTATCCTTCACTCTCTCAGTAATCCCAACTCTTGCATCTAGCCTCCAGCCTTCCCCAGGTTCATGTGTCCAGGGATCCATCCGTGGGCCCCCGGATGTCTCCCCTTCACCACTACCCTAAGGTCAGCGCGTTCGGAAATTCTTGAAGTTTTCGAATGTCTTGAAGTCCTCGAAGGTCTTGATATTGAAGGTTCTTGAAGTTCTTGAGTTTCTGAAAGGAAGATCATTAAGTTATGAATGCCTCACTCAGTTCCATTGCTTCAGGTGTCCCCTCGAATATTCACCATTCACCACTTACCCGAGGTCACCAGTCCAACCACACAATGATATGAGAACAACACAAGGATATTAAAAACAACACAATTATTAAGTAAGTTTATTAAGGTACATGTATACATTAATGCATTACACAAATTATCAAACACAGCAGCATATATACATGACAATAACAATGATCAGACAACAACACAATGATATTAACAACACAAGGATATTAACAACACAATGATTAAGTAAGTTTATTAAGGTACAGGTATACATTAATACATTACATAAATGATCAATACATAGCAGCATATATACATGACAATAACACAATGATCAGCCAACAATACAAGGATATTAATAACACAATTATTAAGTAAGTTTATTCAGGTACAGGTATACATTAATACATTACATAAATTATCATACATAGAAGCATATGGACATGACAACAACACATTGATTATATATTACACAACACAGTTATTATATATTACACATTACAATGATTACATATTTGACAATAATACAAGGACATAACAACAACACAATAATTAGACAAGAATACAAGGACATGACAACAACACAAGGACATGACAACACAACTAGACCAGGTAGAAGTTATTACTGGGGAGGACACGCAGAAATCTGCGCCCAGTAATAACATCCACCTGGACAGCCGCGACGCGTCGACTACCTAGATGAGAGACGTCACTCACCCAGCTAGTCCACGAAGCACTGGCCACTCAGTGAAGATTTTGGATTTCTATTTATATCTCATATTACACCCACGTTAATTATTAATTTGTTCGATTATTTAGCTGTGTAAGCGTATTTGTGAACGTTTTTTTGTGAATAGATTAGTGTCCATGAGTAGACCTACAAGTTCCCTGCATGGAAACTGTAGTTAATTATTATAAACTATCTATTTTTCTTGTTATTTGTCTCTTCTTCTTGCATAATACGTATAAGAGTGTGCACTCTTATACGTACATACCCTCACACACACACACACACACACATTCCTGCATTTCCACATATACACACACACACACAGTTCTGCATTTCCACATATACACGAATAAATTTAGCAACAGACACAGAAAGAAAAAACATATCTTCATCTTACTCCCCATCTCTCTCTCTCCTGCTCCCTCCCTCCTTATCTCTTCTCTTCTTCAGTCCCTCAAACATCTTACTTCATCTCTCCACGCATGTCTTAGTTACAATAAAACAGCATGGCAGTATTTAACACAGGTAGATGACCATGGGACAACAATTTTTAAATCTGCTACTACTGCACCTGAAGAATCACTGTGGTGAGAAGAAAATTTTTCAGTTTTTAATTTAATGTTATCTGGTGTTTGTCGTTTTTTTTTAAACTGTAGTTCAGAGGTTGAACAGTGTCAGCATAATTAATAACAGGAAGAAGAAGCAACAAGACGATTCAGCAGGAAAATTTTCAGGTGCTGAAATAAACTAATCTAGAGAAGAGGTGGAACTCCGGAAGATTGATGAATGACTTAAAAAACTCTCGTCTGACAAACACACATACCAAGCAAGACTGTATCTTCAACACTACCTCACACACTAAAACTGATTATAACTGATTTTTCAAAAAAGGGCTAATATGCTAAGTCACAGCACCCAATTTTTTTTAAGTGTAACTCCATAGGTTCAGATAATGAAGGATAACAAACGAGCAGAGAGTATCTGGGAGTGAATATAAATACATCTAAAATATCTTTCTCTCCTTTCCTTCTTCCCTCCCTCCTCCCTCCCTACCTACCTACTTTATTATCTTCCTTCCATTCTCCTTCACTTTTTTACTTCCGTCTCACTCTATCTAATAATAGACTGACATGACTTACAAGATTTTGTCACATATTGCTTACCCAACAATCTTCATATATCAGTAGGCCTACTTCATTGTTCCTTATATGATGTTTTTAACTACATGATTACCTGCATCCTTCCCTTTACTTCAGTCTATGTAATGTTTCACGTCAAAAACTACCAACAACAATGACTGATTTCACTATTTACAATGAAGAGGACTTGTCTACATAGATCAGTAGGCCTATTCACTGTCTACATAGATCAGTAGCCCTATTCACTGTCTACATAGATCAATAGGCCCATTCACTTTCTACATAGATCAGTAGGCCTATTCACTGTCTACATAGATCAGTATGCCTATTCACTGTCTACATAGATCAGTAGGCCTATTCAATGTACATAGATCAGTAGGCCTATTTACTTTCTACATAGATCAGTAGGCCTATTCACTTTCTACATAGATCAGTAGGCCTATTCACTGTCTACATAGATCAGTATGCCTATTCACTGTCTACATAGATCAGTAGGCCTATTCAATGTACATAGATCAGTAGGCCTATTTACTTTCCACATAGATCAGTAGGCCTATTCACTGTCTACATAGATTAGTAGGCCTATTCACTGTCTACATAGGCCTATTCACTTTCTACATAGATCAGTAGGCCTATTCACTGCTGTATATTCATTTGTGTTATCAAGATAGTTATTTAATGTTGAGACATTACTCCTCCTTCCTTCCCAATTAAGGCTGAGTCATGATGCTGGTGAAGGTGTCTTGTTCCCAGGAATTAAAGGAAGCCTTGTCAAAATTAATTAATCTGTTACAATGTATAGTAGTCCTTCCTAACATTTTAAATAAATCCTACAACACAATATTTGGTTTTGCGGATTACTATTAAATACTCAGTTAATTGGAGGATATTATGAGAGTTGCAACGCTGCAACAGTACCATTATGAGAGTTGCAACGCTGCAGCAGCAACATTGTGATAGTTGCGACACTGCAACAGCAACATTGTGATAGTTGCGACACTGCAGCAGCAACATTGTGATAGTTGCAACACTGCAGCAGCAACATTGTGAGAGTTGCAACGCTGCAGTAGCAACATTGATCTTATTGAAAAAAAACATGAGTCATGGCCAAACTGTGGGAAGAGTCATATCCAGACTGTGGGAAGAGTCATGGCCAGACTGTGGGATGAGTCATGGCCAGACTGTGGGAAGAGTCATGGCCAGACTGTGGGAAGAGTCATGGCCAGACTGTGGGATGAACCCGGCCCGACTGTTTTGGGTGAGTCAGGGGCCCGACTGTGAAAAAAGTCATGGCCAAAATGTAGGGGAAAAATCATGTCCCGACTATGGGAAGAGTCATGGCCAGACTGTGGGAAAAATCATGGCCCGACCGTGGGAAAGTCATGGCCAGACTGTGGGAAGAGTCATGGCCAGACTGTGGGAAGAGTCATGGCCAGACTGTGGGAAGAGTCATGGCCAGACTGTGGGAAGAGTCATGGCCAGACTGTGGGAAGAGTCATGGCCAGACTGTGGGAAGAGTCATGGCCAGACTGTGGGGAAAAGGGGCCCTGGCCCGACTGTGGGGAAAAGTCATGGCCAGACCGTGGGAAGAGTCATGGCCAGACTGTGGGGAAGGGGTCATGGGCCCGACTGTGGGAAGAGTCATGGCCAGGGCTGTGGGGAAAAGTCATGGCCAGACTGGGGAAGAGTCATGGTTTTTCTGTGGTAAGAGTCATGGCCAGACTGTGGGAAGATTCATGGCCAGACTGTGGGAAGATTCATGGCCAGACTGGGGAAGAGTCATGGCCAGACTGTGGGGAAAAGTCATGGCCAGACTGTGGGGAAAAATCCTTTGGGCCCGACTGTGGGAAACATCCGGGGGCCCCGAAGGTCA
>WNWK01017811.1:0-15000 GCA_009830355.1 Cherax destructor
CACCACTTTGGAACCCACACCTGGTCAAGCACGTCAAGAAATTAGAAAAGTGCAAAGGTTTGCAACAAGGTTAGTCCCGGAGCTAAGGAAATGTCTACCTACCTGAGTCTACCTGGAGGGCATTCCGGGATCGACGTCCCCGCGGCCCGGTCTATGACCAGGCCTCCCGGTGGATCAGGGCCTGATCAGCGAGGCTGTTACTGCTGGCTGCACGTAGTCCAACGTACGAACAAAGCCCGGCTGATCTGGCACTGACTTTAGGTATCTGTCCAGCTCCCTCTTGAAGGCAACCAGAGGTCTACTGGTAATTAATTCCCTTATGGCTGGTGGGAGGCTGTTGAACAGTCTTGGGCCCCGGACATTTATTGTGTTTTCTCTTAGTGTACCAGTGGCGCCCCTACTTTTCACTGGGGGTACGTTGCACCGTCTGCCAAGTCTTTTGCTTTCGTATGGAGTGATTTCTGTGTGCATATTAGGGACCAGTCCCTCCATAATCTTCCAGGTGTAGATTATGATATATCTCTCTCGCCTGCGCTCCAGTGAATATAAGTCTAGTGCTTCCAGGCGTTCCCAGTAGTTAAGGTGTTTGATGGAACTTATAGGTGCAGTAAAGGCAACAAGCAGCAAGATGTTTGGGGATGGGGCTGGAAGGTTTTCCAGACAGGAGTAAATTTTTGAGAGTTGTTCTTTGAACTGGTATTTAATCAATAACAACACTGCGACTAGCCAAGGACTCGAACCCATGTCATTTTGGCCCCTTCTGGATTATCGTCACGCCATATCTGGACGCGAAAAGTAGAGAAGGCCTTGAAACAATACGGAGGCAGGATGGGGAAGAAGGAAATGGTGGTAGTAGTGGTAATGGTGTATGTAGAATTTGCGGCAGTAGTAGTGGTTGTAAAGGTAGCAGTAATGAAGTAATAATAGTAGTAGTGGTAGACGTAATAGTGTAGTGTAGTAGTAGTGGAAAAAAGCAGAACAGAGGAGCACTGCAATAGATCCTCTTTCGAATAATGACGATGTGCTCACTGCGTACCTGGAGTCAGCCAGCACAAGCTAGCGGACATGACGTTACATCCCAGTGCACGAATAATCAATCTGCGTGATGTGGGTGTTAGGTAGCCACGTAATGCGGATGTATCAGTATCTGGTATATTTGGTAATGATTCAGATATTATTATTCCCGCGTGCTCTGTTAACTTTGGCCTCATAAATTAAAAAGTGAAATAGTGTTTTATGAAGAGGAATATACAGGAAAAATAAGTAGAGGTTTGTAAGATTTGTGTCTTATATGTTTAATAGAAAACCAGAAATCCTACTAGAGTGGAAAAACAGTTAAGAATTTGACTTTAAGTTAGTGCCTCCTTTGATGATGATGATGATGATGATAATAATAATAATAATAATAATAATAATAATAAGAGTGCAGACATACCTCCGTTGCATAAGGGAGATAGTAGAGCACTATGTAAAAATGAGATCAGTAGCCCTTGTAATCTGAGATGTCAGATTACAAAATTCATGGAACAGCAAAATCGACATAATCCAAACCAGCATGGTTTTAGAGCGGGACGATCATGCCTGTCACAGGTGCTGAACCACTATGACAGAATTACGGAGGCGTTGGAAGAAAGCCAAAATGCAAAGGCGTTTGACAAATGCGATCATAGGGTGATTGCACACAAAATGAAGACCATAGGCATTACGGGGAAAGTAGGCGATGGATTTTCAGGTTCTTAACACAGAACACTAAAAGTAGTAGTAAACAGCAAAATCAAGCATCAACAAGGTAAAAACTTCAGTTCCCTTACGCACTGTCCTGGCACCTCTGTTGTTTCTCATCCTCATAGCAGACATAAATAAAAACACCCGTCACAATTTTGTATCATCATTTGCAGATGACACTAAAATAAACATGAAAGTCACTTCGATAGAAGACTGAAAAAATACAGGAAGATATAAGGAGGATTTTCCAGTGGGCAGTGGAGAACAACATGACGTTTAATGGTGATAAGTTCCAGCTGCGGAGGTATGGAAAGAATGAACTCAACAGGAACACTACAAAACTCGAGAGGTTCGTCAAATAGAAAGAAACACGTGAAAGACTTGGAAATAATTATGCCAATTGACCTTTTAAAGAACAGAATAAGACAAAAGTCACGGACAGCCAGGAGAATGACGGGGTGGGTAATGAGAACCTTCGAAACAAGGGAAATAGTGCCAACGGTGACACATTTTAAAACGTTTGTGTTCTCGCATTTAGAATATTATTCAATGTTGACGGCCCTAGTCAGGGCAAGATAAATATCAGAGCTGGAACAAATCGAGATAGTTTACGGCCCGCATAGTGCCAATAAAGCATTGAAATTACTGGGAACGCCTTAAAGTCTTAAATATGTACTCAGTAGAGCGGAGAGATACATGATAATATATACCTGAAAGGTGCTTGAGGGCCTTGTCCCAAACCTGCACACTGCGATAATAACATACTGGAGCACAAGATATGGGAGAAAGTGCAGGATAAACCCAGTGAAAAGCAGGGATGCGGTGACACAATAAGGGAACACTGTATCAACATTCATGGTCCCAGATTATTCAACATCTTACCAGAAACTGCCGGGACAAGTGTAGAGGTCTACAAGAGGAAACTGGCCCGCCTCATGGTGAGCGAAAATCACACATAACGCTCTAACCCACGCAATGCTACATGTGTGTTTTACGCTCACCATGAGGCGGGCCAAAACGATCACAGTATACAGGTGATATCACAATATGCAGAATAACCACTGGCATTTCAATATTTTTGAACAGTTGTTATTCTGCACACATATATGTATAAATATATTATAGGTAGTAGGTTGGTAGACAGCAACCACCCAGGGAGGTACTACCATCCTGCCAGGTGACTGTGAAACAGAAACCTGAAACTGTTTTACATGATGGTAGGATTGCTGGTGTCTTTTTTCTGTCTCATAAACACGCTGGATAACAGGTATATCTAGCTACTTCTACTTACACTTTAGGTCACACTACACTGGCATACACATGCATATATATACATACACACATCTAGGTTTTTCTTCTTTTTCTTAATAGCTCTTGTTCCTTTTATTTTCTCTATTGTCCATGGGGAAGTGGAAAAGAATCTTTCCTCCGTAAGCCATGCGTGTCGTATGAGGCGACTAAGATGCCGGGAGCAATGGGCTAGTAACCCCTTCTCCTGTACAAATCTACTAAAAACGAGAAGAAGAAAAACTTTATAAAATTGGGTTGTCTGAATGTGCGTGGATGTAGTGCGGATGATAAGAAAGAGATGATTGCCGATGTTATGAATGAAAAGAAGTTGGATGTCCTGGCCTAAGCGAAACAAAGCTGAAGGGTAGGCGAGTTTCAGTGGGGAGAAATAAATGGGATTAAGTCAGGAGTATCTGAGGGGTTAGAGCTAAGGAAGGGGAAGCAATAATGTTGAAGGATCAGTTATGGAAGGAAAAGAGGGAATATAAATGTGTAAATTCAAGGATTATGTGGATTAAAATAAGGGTCGGATGCGAAAAGTGGGTCATAATAAGCGTGTATGCACCTGGAGAAGAGAGGAGTGTAGAGGAGAGAGAGATATTTTGGGAGATGTTAAGCGAATGTATAGGAACTTTTGAACCAAATGAGAGAGTAATTGTGGTAGGGGACCTAAATGCTAAAGTGGGAGAAACATGCAGAGAGGGTGTAGTAGGTAAGTTTGGGGTGCCAGGTGTAAATGATAATGGGAGCCCTTTGATTGAACTTTGTATAGAAAGGGGTTTAGTTATAGGTAATACATATTTTAAGAAAAAGAGGATAAATAAGTATACAAGATATGATGTAGGGCGTAATGACAGTAGTTTGTTGGACTCTGTATTGATAGATAAAAGACTGTTGAGTAGACTTCAGGATGTACATGTTTATAGAGGGGCTACAGATATATACCTTTGATATACCTTTGAAGAGTTTCGAGAGTATCTACTCTCTGAGCCCGGCCATGGGCCAGGCTCGTCTGGTGCTTGCCTGGTCAACCAGGCTGTTGCTGCTGGAGGCCCGCTACAGTGGGAGTAAAAGGTAGATGGGATACAAGGAAAATAGAATCAGTAAGTAAAAGAGAGGTGAAGGTTTATAAACTAAAAGAGGAGGCAGTTAGGGTAAGATATAAACAACTATTGGAGGATAGATGGGCTAGTGAGAGTGTAGGCAATGGGGTCGAAAATGTATGGGGTAGATTTAAAAATGTAGTGTTAGAGTGTTCAGCAGAAGTTTGTGGTTACAGGCGAGTGGGTGCGGGAGGGAAGAGGAGCGATTGGTGGAATGATGATGTAAAGAGAGTAGTAAGGGAGAAAAGTTAGCATATGAGAGGTTTTTACAAAGTAGAAGTGATGCAAGGAGGAAGAGTATATGGAGAGAAAAAGAGGTTAAAGAGTGGTGAAGCAATGTAAAAAGAGAGCAGATGAGAGAGTGGGTGAGATGTTATCAGCAAATTTTGTTGAAAATAAGAAAAGTTTTGGAATGAGATTAATAAGTTGAGGAAGCCTAGAGAACAAATGGATTTGACAGTTAAAAATAGGAGAGGAGAGTTATTAAATGGAGAGTTAGAGGTATCGGGAAGATGGAGAGAATATTTTGAGGATTTGTTAAATGTTGATGAAGACAGGAAGCTGTGATTTCGTGTGTAGGGCAAGGAGGAATAACATCTTGTAGGAGTGTGGAAGAGCCAGTTGTGGGTGTAGGGAAGTTCGTGAGGCAGTGGGTAGAATGAAAGGGGTAAGGCAGCTGGGATTGATGGGATAAAGATAGAAATGTTAAAAGCAGGTGGGGATATAATTTTGGAGTGGTTGGTGCTATTATTTAATAAATGTATGGAAGAGGGTAAGGTACCTAGGGATTGGCAGAGAGCGTGTATTGTTCCTTTGTATAAAGGCAAAGGGGACAAAAGAGAGTGCAAAAATTATAGGGAATAAGTCTGTTGAGTGTACCTGGTAAAGTGTATGGTAGAGTTATTATTGAAAGAATTAAGAGTAAAACAGAAAGCAGGATAGCAGATGAACAAGGGGCTTTAGGAAAGGTAGGGGTGTGTAGACCAAGTGTTTACAGTGAAACATATAGGTGAACAGTATTTGGATAAGGGTAAAGATGTTTTGTGGCATTTATGGATTTGGAAAAGGCGTATGATAGGGTAGATAGGGGGCAATGTGGCAGATGTTGCAGGTGTATGGAATAGGAGGAAGGTTACTGAAAGCAGTGAAGAGTTTTTATGAGGATAGTGAGGCTCAGGTTAGAGTGTGTAGGAGGGAAGGGACTATTTCCCAGTAAAAGTGGGCCTTAGACAAGGATGTGTGATGTCACCGTGGTTGTTCAATATATTTATAGATGGGGTTGTAAGAGAAGTGAATGCGAGGGTCTTGGCAAGAGGTGTTGGGCTAAAAGATAAAGAAGCAAATACAAAGTGGGAGTTGTCACAGTTGCTTTTTGCTGATGACACTGTGCTTTGGGAGATTCTGAAGAGAAGCTGCAGAGGTTGGTGGATGAATTTGGTAGGTGTGTAAAAGAAGAAAATTGAAAGTGAATATAGGAAAGAGTAAGGTGATGAGGATAACAAAAATAATAGGTGACGAAAGATTGGATATCAGATTGGAGGAGAGAGTATGGAGGAGGTGAATGTATTCAGATATTTGGGAGTGGACATGTCGGCGGATGGGTCTATGAAGGATGAGGTGAATCATAGAATTGATGAGGGAAAAGGGTGAGTGGAGCACTTGGAGTCTGTGGAGACAAAGAACCTTGTCCATGGAAGTAAAAGGGGAATGTATGAGAGTATAGTTATACCAACGCTCTTATATGGGTGTGAAGCATGGGTGATGAATGTTGCAACGAGGAGAAGGCTGGAGGCAGTGGAGATGTCATGTCTGAGGTCAATGTGTGGTGTGAATATAATGCAGAGAATTCGGAGTTTGGAAATTAGGAGGAGGTGCGGGATTACCAAAACGATTGTCCAGAGAGCTGAGGAGGGTTGTTGAGGTGGTTTGGACATGTAGAGAGAATGGAACGAGACAGAGTGACTTCGAGAGTGTATGGATCTGTAGTGGAGGGAAGGCGGGTAGGGGTCGGCCTAGGAAAGGTTGGAGGGAGGGTAAAGGAAGTTTTGTGTGCGAGGGCTTGGATTTCCAGCAAGCATGTGTGAGCGTATTTGATAGGAGTGAATGGAGGCATATGGTTTTTAATACTTGACGTGCTGTTGGAGTGTGAGCAAAGTAACATTTATGAAGGGATTCAGGGAAACCGGCAGGCCGGACTTGAGTTCTGGAGATGGGAAGTACAGTGCCGGCACTCTGAAGGAGGGGTGTAAATGTTGCAGTTTTATAACTGTAGTGTAAAGCACCCTTCTGGCAAGACAGTGATAGAGTGAATGATGATGAAAGTTTTTCTTTTTCGGGCCACCCTGCCTTGGTGGGAATCGGCCGATGTGTTAATAAAAAAAAATATTATTGATTAATTGTTTGAGATTGAGAGAGTGATTGATTATTAATTAGATAAAAAAAATACTGCAAAATGTTGGAAGTAAAGATTTTGCTTTGATAATCGAGTTTGTTCAGCATCACTCAACTTGCGAGTGAACGTAACTCTATTAAGACTACATTAAGGACTAAAGAGTTGACACTCAATAGAGGTTTGGTAATAGAGTTGTGGATGAGTGGAACAAACTCCCGAGTACCGTCATAGAAGCTGTGTAGTTTTAAAAATAGGCTAGATAAATACATGAGTGGGTGTGGGTGGGTGTGAGTTGGACATGTCTACCCTGTGCTAATAAGTCTGACGCCGTGCTTCTTCCCTTTAAGGCTGGTGCCCATTTTGTCGCCTGATTTGCCTAAATAACACTGACTATTGGAATTGGGTCAAATTGGTTCTAAAGAGCGGCCGGTAAAGGGTAGAGGACCTCCTGCGTTTCATCTTGCCGTAAACTGACGCATGGGCCAGTAGGCCTGCTGCAGTGTTCCTTCTTTCTTATGTTCACTCCATAGATGATATCCATCATCACTATGGCTTGCGGTTGAAAGAGTCAGATATGAGTAGCGGCGAGTGTTATTGAGAATGGTGACTCAGAACAGGAGGAGGAGGAGGGTGTGTTAGGAAATACCTGGAGTTGCCACCAAGATAAGGCCAGGGAAGGGAGGCAGCATTCTTACCCTAGTGTGAGGAGGACTTGAGTGGCATGGCGGTGACGCCCAATACCTGTGAGGGAGCTATTTAGGGAATGTGAGCCGCCCTCTGACTCATCACCACAAACATGTCGCAGGTAATGTATACACCAAATTTGCGCCACACACCAGCACCATTTTGTCACATATAGAGCAAAATGTTCGACAGTTTTGTCAATTCACTTACTGTTTTCCACCAGTCAAGGAGATGCCATGAGGTTAGTGAAGAGCTCTTGATCCAAGAAATTAGAACTATCCTCTCCTTTATTTCAAACCTGAATCACCTCTGCGGGTTTAGCATTAACATTTGAGTGTAAATAACAATGAAAATTGTTGTATTAATAACAGTAGTTTGATTAGTTTAATGTGAGGCTCTCTGAGGTCATAATGAAGTGAATATATTTAAAACACTAGGGAGACATGGCATTTCTCGCATCATTTTAATGTAGAAGGTTTAAAGATTAAGAGAAAACGAGCTAAATCTCAGCGACCTGACTTGGAGATGCAGGATATGTGAGGAGACTACTGAGTGCCACCACCCACCCTCACACCTCTACCACGGTCATCACTATCACCAGTAGTTGCAACGGTGGCTGCCCAGGATAGTATAAAGTATGTATAAGAGACGGAAGTGTGTAAGAAGAATAAAATAAGACTGGAACAGAGGAACCTACTCAATCCAACCGCCCCCCCCCTCCAAACAAATTCTAAACCCACAAGGACCGGCGTGTAAAACAAACAGGAATCACAGTGAAAATTAACAGAAATAAGATATGTGGGAGAAACCTGGGAAGAAAGATAAGGGGCATCCAGGTAGACTCCAGGTAGGTAGACATCGATTGTGGAATGTGTGTCACACAATTTCATGTTCAATCTTAATACAGCCACGAGCAATGACCTTGAACAGGAAAGATGTTTCTGGATTTGCCTCTTAGAGATGGAAAGATGATCAGGCATATGGGAAATATTGAAAATCGGAAACCCAGAAAATGTAAGAAATTTCCTGAGGAGCTTGCCAGAAATATACAGAAAGAGTGGGGAAAATAATGATAGGGAACAGAGAGAGTCGGAAAATAAAAGTAGTGAACAAAGAGCTGAAATGAACGTGGAGACATACTCAGGACAGGAAAGAGGAGACAGTAATAAGGATGCAAGACAGCGAGGCAAAAAAAAAAAAAAACTCAGTACCCCAGGGCACTGTCCTGGCATCTCTGCTGTTTCTTATCCTCATAGCAGATATGGACAAAAACATTTGTCACAGTTTTGTATCATCATTTGCAAATGATGCTAAAATAAGCATGTAAGTTACCTCGGTAGAAGATAGTGATGAAATGCAGGAAGATATAAGCAAGGTTTTCTAGTGGGCAGTGGAGAAACACCATGACGTTCAGTGGTGAAAAGTTCCAACTTTCTAGGGATGGAAAGAAAGAGCCCAGAAGGGACACTACAAAACTCAAGAGGATCATTATATAGAACGAGAGGAAAACGTAAAAGACCTGGGAGTAATTTGTATGTCAGGTGACTTTTCTTTCTAAGAGCACAATAAGACCAAGTTCACGTCTGCTAGAAAGATGGCGGGATGGATAATGAGATCTTTTAAAACAAGGGAAATAGTGCCAATGGTGACACTTTTCAAATATGTTGTTCTCACTTATTTTGAATATTGCTCAGTGTTGACGGCCCCGTTCAAGGCTGGAGAAATATCAGAGCTGGAACAGATACAGAGATCGATTACGACCTGCATAGAGCATCTAAATTATTGGGAATGTCTTAGTCTGAAATATGTACTCAATGGAGAGGAGGAGAGAGAAATACATGATAATTTATACCTGAAAAGTACTTAAGGGCCTTGGCCCAAATCTGCACACTGTTATAACAACATACTGGAGTGAGACATGGGAGGAAGTGCAAAATAAATCCAGTGAAAAGCAGGGGCGCTTTGGGCACAATATGGGAACACTGTATCACCATCCGTGACCCCAGACTACTTTACATCTTACTAGAAGATATCAGAAACTCCGCTGGGACATATGTAAAAGTCTTCAAGAGGAAACTGGACAAGTATCTTCACTAGGTGCCAGATCAACCAGGCTGTAATGGATATGTGAGTCAGCGGGCCACCAGCAGCAACAGCTTCGCTGACCAGGCTCGGGTAATAGAACAACTGCCTAAACTCAACAATGGTATATATCACAGGTATGTGAATATACAATCCCAACTTCCATTGTGAGTTGGTAACCAATTTTCTGTACATTACCGGTACTGAAAAGAAAAACTAGAATTTTTTTTTTCCACACTCGTTAGGAAACAGAAGCAGTGTGTTAAGAAATAAAGGATATTTCACGATGTAACTTTCAACCTTGTGCTTTTTTTTTTTTTTTTTTAATCTGTGACATATTTGAGGAGTTTCTTCTCGCAGCTGGAGCTGAGGCCAGGCTTGTGCTCGGTTCATCAGCCACCAATGAACCCATGCAACTATCTCAACCCAGCTAAACCGGCTTCTCGGTTACCTTGTCATGTAACCTAATTTTACTTAATTTTAACAGTGATTCTTAGGTTTGTTATTATAAGGTTGAATAAATGTTTATCTCCATGGATCATCGCCTCCGTGACCCAGTCTTAGACCTGGTCTCCTAAATTGGTCTAAGAATTATTAAGAGCCACGCAAGTGTATACTGAATGTAAGTAAATGTAAGACTACTGTGATCTTACATGCTCAGGAGACAGAAAAGATCATCAATCTTGTCAAAATGTAAACAGGCTCCAGTTTAAGACAAATATTGCAAAACGGTTTATTTTACATAGACTGTCCTAAGTTATTTTCATGTGCGGGATATGACCTTGCTTTTTCCACTTGCAGACTAACTTAACTGATCATCCTTTATTACTCTTTTGATTTAAAATTTCTCCCTTTTCTGATATCAAAAACTAGTAGTTACATGGCCAGAGAAAGGTTTGCTAGCGACTGGGTCTGGATTGCAATGAGTGTTTGGGGCAGTGTTGGTAATGGTAATGCCCTGTTTTATTGGAATCTGAACTGTCTGCATTCTTGTTTAAAACAGCAAATTCATGCTCCATTCTGTACGACGTGGCCTTCACCCAGAGCGTAAACTCAGTTGAGTCCTGCCTTCGCCCTTAGCACTTCACCCTCTCCTCTCAACCCCTCCTGTCCATCTCCTCCTTCCCCACTACCTTCCCCTTCGCCCCCATCCCCACTCCCCCTCTCCCACACCTTCACCTTCTCCACCCCACCCCACTTTCCCCACGCCACTTCCCACCTAGTCTTTCACACCTAGCTCCACCTTTCTCCTGATTTTCTCTCTTCCCCCTCCCTACCCTATCCGCCTTCCACCCCACCTTTTCCTTCTCCATCCCCACTCTCCCCACTCTCTCCTCCATCCCCACTCTCCCCACTCTCTCCTCCCTCCCCACTCTCTCTTCCCTCCCCACTCTCTCTTCCCTCCCCACTCTCTCTTCCCTCCCCACTCTCTCTTCCCTCCCCACTCTCTTCCCTCCCCACTCTCTCTTCCCTCCCCACTCTCTCTTCCCTCCCCACTCTCTCCTCCCTCCTCTCTCCCTCCCTCCCCACTCTCTTCCCTCCCCACTCTCTCCTCCCTCCCCACCATTTCCTCCCAGAAGATACAAGAAACACCACTGGGACAAATGTAGAAGTCTTCAAGAAGAAACTGGATAAGTAGCTTCATCAGGTGCCAGATCAACCAAGCTCTGATGGATATGTGGGTCAGCGGGTTACTAGCACCAACAGCCTGATTGACCAGGCAAGTACTAGACGAGCCTGGCCAAGGAAGGTCACTGGGAGTAGAAAAAATCTGGGAACTCATCAAAGGTATATCGAAGGTAAGGTAAGGTAGCATGGGCCCCACTGTGGCCACAATACAGGTTATTACAGATGAATCCCACGCCAGCGTGGCTGTGGCGTGCTTTAGATCAAGTCCCTTCAAAACACTGTCAGGAATCACGGAATCGTGATAACGCGATGGTAAACAAATCACAGAACGGGTTGGGCTTGAACCCATGGCAGATGAGTCCTACACCTCACAGGCCAGTGCGTTAACCACTTGACCAGCTGCCTCTAATAAAAGCCCTCCTTCCTTTCCCTCCTTTCTGCTCCCATTCCCCTTCTCCCTGTTCCCCTTTCCCAGCTTTACTTCCTCTTCCTTCTCTTCATCCTTTTCCTTTCTTCCTCCACTTCCTCTCTTCCTCCACTTCCTCTTCTCTCCTCCTCCTAGCTTTTTCCTCTCAGTGTCTCCACCAGCACCTGGAATTTGCCAGGGTCTCTCATGCACAGTGACTTCCAAACGCTCTCCAGACCAACCTTGACATGTTTAATGTCCCTCCTCCCTATCAAAAAAATACACGATCTTCGTATCCACGCTTAAAATTCATATCTTCCTCTCCACCCTTTTCACTCATTTCTCTCCTCTCTCATTCTCTCTCGGCGTGCTGTTGACTGTGACCCAAGTTTTATTGATATGCCTTACAGCATTAGACTGGGCGGTTATAATGTGTGTGTGACTCATTAAATTACAATTTCCCTCTTCCATCTTTCCCAACTTTCCTAACCCTTCCCACTCTTCCATCGTTCTCAAATCGTCGCCGCAGTGTAGGTGTTGAGTCTTCCCTGTGCCCTTTGCAACTCAGATAAGCTGTTCAGATATATTAGAGATTATCATAGGCTAACTACTTGACAGTTGTTCTTTGCCACATTTTCAGGAACTGGAGCAACGTTCTCCTCTTCGGCGCCTTATTGACTTGTCAGTTGTTGATTTGAGTGGTGGGTGGCTTTGATTCCAAAACATTCCACTGTAATATATACTCCAGTTGTTGTTGCTTCTACTGCTGTAGCTGCTTCTGTATGTTGTTTTATGCTACTTTTGCAGTTGCTGGTTTTTATTGTAACTGCTGTTGAAGTTACTGATAAAGCTGGAGCTGCAGTTTTTGTAGCATTACACACAATTTTGAGAAACCTTACTTAATGTACTGTACTCAAATGTACGCACAAACAGATATAGCTCTTGGAACATCATCGATATATTTTTTCTTGCCTATCTTGCCAATGGTAAGTGGGGCGCTTTGTAGTGTAGGAAAAATCCTTTCCCGTGTTTCCAGTTTTATCGAGGATCGAAAGAAAGAAGGTATTTTGCTAGTGCAGGCTAACCCGATTTGTTGTGTACATGTCTGGAGTGTGACAGCAACCTGTGGCATCCTTAATACACGTGCAACAGTGGTCGTAAGAAGTCGTTTGTCGTGACTTTGTGGATTTTTGGTGACGCTTACTCCATTGCGTTTTTTATTATATTGTGAATATGTCTGAGAGCTACTTTCTGAGGAGAGGAATCGTGGGAAGACATCTCAGTGAAGAAAGCACGAGAAACGGCGACATGAGTCAGGTATTAATGGCCGCCACCGTGGTTCTTGCTTCTAAACCGATTCCTGGTCGACCTAAGACGACCCCAATAGACATATCGGTTACCGAAAAGACTAGTGACCCAGAAGCTTGCAATTTCGTCATCTGCGGTAAATAAAACCCACGTGTCGGAGAGGACTATATGTCACAAGCTTTAGAAGTCATCCACCCTCCCTCGCAGCTGTGAAACCGTTGTTACCAAAGGCATGACTACCAAGAGGTTGGACTTGTGTAATAAATACAAACATTGGGGTCCAGAGCAGTGGAGGAAGGTGATGTTTAGTAATATCCAGTTTGAGCTGCATCCAAGGTACGCCACAAGTTCATCACCTTGTGGTGGGGGAAGAAAAGTGTTCAAACACTCACATTGTTATGGTGTTGTGTGAAGGGCATGGCAGGCTTCTTCTTCCTTTCTAAAAACAAAAGGAATGAATAAGATACAGTATATTAAGGATTTAGAGGACCATCAGAAATTGCAATAGATGGGGTTAAAGGGTGGACAAAACTAGTTAAAAGCAGGGCTGCCGTAGGCACAATTAGAGAACGCTGGTAACGTCCGTGGCCCAAAGCTTCAACGTTCTACGAGACGATTTAAAAAAAATAATATAGGAACAAAGGTAGATGCTTTGAAGAAGGTGAACTATTTCATTGTCCAAATGCCAAATCAGCCAGGCTGGGATTGCGAGTGTGGCCAAGTGGGTAGCTAGCATCAACAGGCTAGTTGATGAAGCAGTCAACAAAGAAGCCTGGCATCAGGCTCCGCTGCAGAGGATACATAATCTGAAGGAGGGTGGAAGAACCCTCGAAACAGGTCGCAGGTATCCTTATCTACTCTAGTCCTCTGCCACTATGCTCTCCACTATGCACTTCATTGTGCATTCCTAGAATAAGTGCATAGAATTTCTGAGGACAATGTGATTGTAAACATTTGGATCATTTCACGTTTCTTCACGTGTTTGACCAGGTGGAAGCCATGTAATGGGTAGTCAGACGAAAGTCGTACATGAAATTCTGAGAGATTCTTTGTTAAAATTCTTATTTTTATTAATTCGCTTTATTTTTCCATTACAGAATAACGGAATTTTAGTTTTGACAGATGCGACCATGGAGTGACTGCATATACAATGAGGGCGATAGGTTATAACTAGTGTAAGTAGGTCATGCTTGTAGGTTAGGCAAGAGTAGAATTCCCTGCTTAAACTAGTGGATTTGTTCAATGGTGACTGCCTCCTGCTGCTGCTGCTGCTTACCTGACTGCAGAATAGGCCGCTTCTCCAAGCATATGATGTACTTTTCTCAATATTGATGGATTGAATACATAGACTCCAGGATGAGGGACTGATTACCTTGTTCTCATCTTTCACCGTTTTTCTCAAAATTGGACTGAAGAAGCCACTGGCTGGCGAAGTGTTTCCTAAATAAAGATTGCCAAAATGTTGCACAAGTGTCTCTTTCTTCAACATGTGGGTTTTGTAAACCATTACATTGCATGTGGTTGCAGGTTGAAGAGTCTTGGACCATCATTGTTGACAGTTCTCTAATTGCACTTATGACATCCCTGCTTCTCACTTGGTTTATTCAACACATTAACATCCTTCACTCCGGTAAGTTATACTAAATGTGTTCAGATTCTTTGCGATACACTTAAGTATCTTCCTTGAATATAATGCTCCCTCTCGCTCTCTCGCTCTCTCTCGCTCTCTCGCTCTCTCTCTCTCGCTCTCTCGCTCTCTCTCGCTCTCGCTCTCTCTCGCTCTCTCTCGCTCTCTCTCGCTCTCTCTCTCTCTCTCTCTCTCTCTCTCCTCTCCCTCTCTCTCTCTCTCTCTCTCTCTATATATATATATATTATATATATATATATATTATTATATATATATATATATATATATATATATTATATATATATATATATATATATATATATATATATATATATATATATATATATATATATATATATATATATATATTATATATATATATATATATATATATATTATATATATATATATATATATATATATATATATATATATATATAATTATATATATATATATTATTATTATATATATATATATATATATATATATATATATATATATATATATATATATATATATATATATATAAAAACCTAGGGATTGGCAGAGAGCATGTATAGTTCCTTTATATAAAGGGAAGGGGAATAAAAGAGTGTAAAATATAGGGAATAAGTTTACTGAGTATACCAGGTAAAGTGTATGGCAGGGTTATTATTGAAAGAATTAGAGGTAAGACAGAGAGTAGGATTGCAGATGAGCAAGGAGGCTTTAGAGTGGGTAGGGGATGTGTAGATCAAGTGTTTACAGTGAAGC
>WNWK01017811.1:20000-37500 GCA_009830355.1 Cherax destructor
CTTTAGCTCTATTGAATTATTCGATTTTGTTTTTTATATACCCCTGTTGCATTCTTTATTCCCTTTTTGTTTTGTAAATAGAGGAGCAACAAACTTGTCCTTACTGTACGTCATATTGTCTCAGTACGAACCACAGCCCAGCTATTCGGGTACTGACTTTGTCTGTCCAGCTCCCTCTTGAAAGCAGCCAGGTGTCTAAGGGGAATTATCAATGGGCCCCTGGCTGCCGGGCTGTGGTTCTTACGTTGAGCTACGTGCGGCCAGCAGTAACAGCCTGGTTGATTAGGCCCTGATCCACCGGGAGCCCTGTCCCGGGGGTCAACGTCCCCGCGACGTTGACCCCCGGGACACCCTCTAGGTAGACCCATTGGAAGACCTAATTTATATTGGCTTGAAGATTCGCAGCGTCTTCGACGGATTCTGCTCTCGGAGATTCTAGTGTCATCAGCAAAGGATGTTACAGTGTTATAGTTTATGCCCTTGTCTGTGTCGGATATAATAATGAGAAAAAAAAGTGGAGCGAGCGCCTTGCCTTGAGGAACAGAGCTTTTCGATGTGGCAGCTTCTGGCTTCACTATATTTACTAAAATTCTCAGGGTTCTGTTTGGTAATAAGGTAAAACCCATCTCCCCACTTTTTCAGTTATTCCTTATTCACGTATTTTGTATACTATCACACGCATGTCACACTTGTGGCTTTATGCAGTTTTAGCTCTTTATTTTTTTTTATCTAACTAGTGTTTCCTTTGGTTCTTGAGAGAGACTGGAACCTTTCAGAAGTTCTGTGGTTCTTCATTTTCTTATCTCTCTCTCTCTCTCTCTCTCTCTCTCTCTTCTCTCTCTCTCTCTCTCTCTCTCTCTCTCCTCTCTCTCTCCATCCCATTTCTCTAGATGACACGGAGGCAGGCAATCCAAGACAGCGGAGCATTCTCAAGGTGTAAGTACTCACCTAATTGTGGTTGCAGGTTTCGAGACTCAGCTCCTGGTCCCGCCTCTTCGCTGTACTTGTACCACGTACAGTGTTTTGCAGCCTCTACTATCGATCAGGTACGAGATACCTGGCCATGGCCGGGCTCAGAGAGTAGATACTCTCGAAACTCTTCAAAGGTTCAAAAGTATTAGTGCTGTTAGTTTCTTGGCTCCATTGCTTGCAAGATTTACCACGTGGAGCCCCCCCTCCCTCTCTCCCTCCCTCCCTCTTCCCCTCTCTCCCTCCTCCCCTATCTCCCCCTCCCCTCTTTCCCCCTCCCCCTACCTCCCCCTCCCCTCTCTCCCCCTCCCCCTACCTCCCCCTGTCAATGGTATGAATCTAAAGCACACTTATATTGCCGTTAGGTTCTTCTTCTCCAGTTCATGGGTTTAAATTTGTTACTCATACCATGTTCCCAACATGTTTCAATAATGGCCTGATTTATATGTCCACAATTATAGGTATTGTTAAAAATAAAGTTCTTATGTGCATGAAGATCTGACTTTGTTTTAGGTTTTGTCATAATTTGGTGTGCTCGATACCATTATGTTTCATACTGGCTTGGAGTATGCCTGGAATGTGTTCCAAAGGTCAGCGCCCTCGAACCTCGGTTCCAGGCCAGGCCTCCCGGTGGATGGCCTGGTCAACTAGGTTGTTGGTGCTAGCCGCTTTAAGTCCAATGTAAGCACCACAGCCCGGGGGGATCAGGCACTGACTTCAGAATTTGTCCCAATTTTTTTGAAGACAGCCTGGAGTCTGTTGGTAATTTCCCTATGTATGAAGGGAAGGCATTAAAGTATGTCCCTTCACATTTACTGAGTTTTCCTCTAGTGTATTCATGATACTAGAGGATAGTGGGAGATATTTTGCAACGTCTGTCAAGCCTCTTACTTTCCTGGGGAATGATTTATGTGTCCCCTATTTAGGACCAATGTTTATAGAATTTTCCAGGTGTAGATAATGTCTCTTACCTTCGTTCCAAGAAGTACAGATCAAAGGACTTATAACATTCCTTGTAATTTAGGTGCTTAACTGTCTGTGTGAGAGATGATGGTTCCCCGCACATTCTCCAGGTCTGCAATTTCGCCTGCCTTGATAGGAGCTGTTAGCACAGCATTACTCCAGTTTAGAGAGAATAAGTGACTTGAAGAGTATCGTTGACTTGGCATTCCAGATTTTGAAGATTCTAGTTATGCAGCGTATCATTTTTCTTGAGGTTGTAATAGTGACATTCGGTGGCGGTGCCAGTGGGGGGGGGGGCTGGGGCTTCTGCCCCCTAAAATTTCCCTCAGACTTCCTCTAAAAATAGTAATATTAATAACTGCTTTTGTCTCTAATCTACCCTCCTTCCTTTCAACCAGATAGCTCCCCAGAATAGAAATTTTGGCGACTCCCTTGGTGACACTGATGAGATCTTGGAATGCGAGATCTAACAATCATTCGTATCTGTAGGAGTGGCATCCACTGAGGACACGGCAAACCTCCAAGCTGACATACGCAGTCTTCCAGTTGGCTACTGACAACATGATGTTCAGTGAACACACGTTTCAGTTATTCCGATATAAAAGGATTGACGAAATAAAGACTGGAACAGAGTACGAAAAAAAAAGTTCTGGACTTCCGTGAAAAAACAATTTAGGCTTACCTAATCACCTAGTTCAAGTTGTGACCCTCCAAGTGCTCTTCTTGGGAAGTTATACACTTATCCCATCACCTCTGCCACTTCTCGAAATATTTCTAGACCTTTTCTTTCCTAAGTGTCTAGTGTAGTCTGTAATTGTGCTTGAATCTCATCCATTTTTATTTTTGAGAATAAAAAGAAGTCATAGAGGGAATGGGGGTTAGATTTGGGGAGTAGGGAGCGTATGGAATGGCGACCACCAGGTTGTTGTTTGGCTAGAAAACGATGATCTTTCCGGTCTTGAGTCAGCAAGTGGAACACAAATTTCACAGCCATTCGCCTCGTATTCAAATTTTGAGTCAAAATACTGACAAGACCCATATGTGGTGCCCTGGATACTCTGACAACGATCTTCGTGAATAGTTTTTCCTCACTTTTTCTGTGTTGGCATCTGTCTTTAACGTTGATGGATGACAAGAGCGTTCATCGTCAACTGACATTCGTTCTGCTTTGAATCTTGAAAATCATTTAGAACACTGTGCCCGACCCATTGCTTGGTGAAGCATTTTGTGAGTTTCATTAACCATTTTACGGAACTTGAAACAGAATTTCTCTCTCCCTCTCTCTCTCTTACACACACTGGTTGTCTGTATTTTGACAATTTAAAATAATTAATGTTAGTTTTTAGCCGCCCACTTGTTGTGGCTCGTATTTGTGGAAGTAACTCATTAAAACTGTACCAAGGTATCCACATTTCATTGTCAAAGGAATCTTTAATATGGGTCCCTGTGAAGGCTGCAAACTGCACTGGAGTGTGCAAGGAGTTCACTAATAAATGTTAATGCTTTGTTGCGTGACTTGAGACTTTGTATGTTTATAAAAAAAATGAATGTTATAGAATTCATATTTATACTTGCCTCACCCAATATTTCCACAACCCCCAACACGTTTCCCTCACATGCCCTCAACCACATAGTGCGCCCATCTTTCTCCTTAACACTAGGGGGAAGGGGGGCTCCCTGGGCGGTTGTAGGCGTGTTGGGGATCGCGTTAAGAGTTGTGAAAACATTGGGTGATGGTTGTGGGTGTGCTCGGATGTAGTGGTTGTGGGCGTGTAGGGTGGTGGTGGCTGTGGGCTTGCTAGGTAGTGGAGGTAGTAGTTAGTGGGCTCCGCCAGGCGTGGACTTGGATGGGGTAACGGTGGAGGGGCTATCCTTGAGTGCGTAACATGGAAAGCTGGTGTATCACTATACAGCATCCACCTTGATGATTGTAGCACGACCTGGTGTGGTGTTTAGAGCCTCATATCGTGCATCAAGAGCCATTAACACTTGCGGTGCTGGCCACCATGGTGCTTAGGGTGCTTGCTTCATTGTGTTTGCGATTTTGGCTACCCTGGTGATTTTGACAGACAGAAGGGTGTCGAGGCGCGAAATTGCGACTTTATGAAAAAAAAAGACCTATAATCTCAAATCAACACAGATTTAGGGCGTGAAGATTAAGCTTGTCACAACTGCTTAACCATTACGGGAAAGTTACCGAGTCTTTGGAAAAAAGCCAAAATGCAGATGTTGTCTTCACGGAGTGAAGTGACCATAAAATTAGGTATTTATGTATAATGAGAAAAATAGTCAAATGAATATTCAATATTCTGACGACTAGAACACGAAGAGTGATAGTAAACACAGTAAAATCTAGCCAAAACAAAATCAACCTGCAAGAGAGGATCTTATCGCCATTATTATTTCTCATTCTCATATCAATCATAAAAAAAAATACTAGCCACTACTTCATATCATCCTTTATGGATGATGCAAAAATAAACTTGAAAGTCACCTCGGTATAAGACGTGAAAAAATTGTATGCGGATATCAACAGTCGTCCATTGGAGAGTAGACAATAACATGATATTCAATGGTAACAAATTCCAGTTGCTCTTATGAAAAGAATTTAGAACTAAAAAGGGGTACTGTATGTAAAACAGGAGGACCACTTCATAGAATGAGAAGAACTGGTAAAAGAATTGAGTATAATAATGTCGTCTGAGCTATCATTTAAGGAACACACTAAGGCAAACATATGGAAAGATAGACAACACTGACATGATGAATAATGAGAACATGTAAAACAAAGAAAAAAGTGCCAGTAATGTTCAGTTTTGACGTCTCCGTTCAAGAAAGTAGAAAGTTAGGCATTGGGAAAAATAGGAATAATGTTTTACTCACCTAGAGCCTCAAAGTACTGGAAACGTATGCTCTGGAATGAAGAAGAGATACCTGATAATATATACGTGGAAGATTCTTGAGAGCCTAATCCCAAAACTACACATTCCCATAACGCACTAGTGAGAGATACGGAAGGGTGTGTAAAATCGATCCAATTAAAAGTGCTATGAGCACAATAAGAGAATCTTATAAACATTCATGGTCCATGGCTTTTCAACTTGAATACCAGCTGATAACACAGTTATTGCCAGAACAGGTAGAAGGTTGGAAGATGAAACTGGATCACTACATCTTCCAAATGCCAGATCAGTCAGGCTGTGATGGATATGTGGGCTGTCAACAGCAACAGCTTGGTTGTAAAGGCAGTAACAGAAAAGCTTGGTCCCAGACTGAGTTGCAAAAGTAGAAAAACTCAATACCTGTCACAGGTATAATGCTTGGGATGCTGGCCACCATGATGCTTGGGATGTTGGCCACCATGTTGCTTGGGGTGCTGACCACCATGATGCTTGGGATACTGGCCACCATGTTGCTTGGGGTGCTGACCACCATGATGCTTGGGATACTGACCACCATGATGCTTGGGATGTTGGCCATCATGTTGCTTTGGGTGCTGACCACCATGATGCTTGGGATGTTGGCCATCATGTTGCTTGGGGTGCTGACCACCATGATGCTTGGGATGTTGGCCACCATGTTGCTTGGGGTGCTGACCACCATGATGCTTGGGATACTGGCCACCATGATGCTTGGGATGCTGGCCACCATGATGCTTGGGACGATGGCCACCATGATGCTTGGGACGATGGCCACCATGATGCTTGGGACGATGGCCACCATGATGCTTGGGACGATGGCCACCATGATGATTGGGACGATGGCCACCATGATGCTTGGGACGATGGCCACCATGATGCTTGGGACGATGGCCACCATGATGCTTGGGACGATGGCCACCATGATGCTTGGGACGATGGCCACCATGATGCTTGGGACGATGGCCACCATGATGCTTGGGACGATGGCCACCATGATGCTTGGGACGCTGGCCACCATGATGTTTGGGACGCTGGCCACCATGATGTTTGGGACGCTGGCCACCATGATGTTTGGGACGCTGGCCACCACGATGCTTATGCTCGCCATCATGATGCTTGGGATGCTGGCACCGTGATGCTTGGGATGCTGGCCACCATGATGCTTGGGATGCTGGCCACCATGATGCTTGGGATGCTGGCCACCATGATGCTTGGGATGCTGGCCACCATGATGCTTGGGATGCTGGCCACCGTGATGCTTGGGATGCTGGCACCGTGATGCTTGGGATGCTGGCCACCATGATGCTTGGGATGCTGGCCATCATGATGCTTGGGATGCTGGCCATCATGATGCTTGGGGTGCCTGTCACTACGATGCTTCGGATAAATGATCATAGAAGATAAACAGCAGAAAATAACCAGACAGATGAAAACGTGCAAAAGAAATGTGGTGCGGCAGCATTAGTATAAATCACTGCGTAAAAATGGTCATACACATGCCATAACAAAAATACTACACCCCAAAATATTACACGACCAGCCATTCAGGGTAGAACCAAAATACACACCAGTCACATTACAAAGTAGGAGCTGTGCTGGACAGAACATGCATACTAAACATAGCATGAGTGGGAGCGAGGCTGAACTCTCCAACACTAACCAGTATTAAATTCAAAACAATAACCTGCGAAAACACACAGAATAACCTACTTTATCTTTGCAAATAAACAAAGCAGAAAAACAGATGAAAAAAATGTTCTATACTTAAGTGGCCTGATCAAGGAAACTCAAGGCATGTTTGGAATATACATGGAACCCAACACTAATGATTTTTTAGATGTTAAAGAGTAACTAAGTTGCAAAGAGGAGTAGGTTCATATGCTTCCAATAAAAGAAAATAGAAACATAGTACTGAACTTCGTGTATAAGCCACCATCACCAACAGTAAGAGGAATTTACTGGACACACACGGGCGATAGACTGCTGCTTAGAATACTTTGGCAATACACAAATACCCCGCACATAGGAGAGAGGAGCTTATGACCACATTTCGGTCCGATTTGGACCATTTACAAAGTCACTTTGTAAATGGTCTAAGTCGGACGAAACGTCGTCGTAAGCTCCTGTCTTCTATGTGCGGGGTATTTGTGTGTTTTTCCAGTCATGGTATTGTACCTTTTTGTTCTTTAATACCTTGACAATATTGCTCCATACAGATGCAAAAAAAAGTCTATATTGGTCCAACAGGTGAAAGAACCTACTAAAAATGAAAAACACTCGATTTGTTCTTCGCAAACAGTGATATTCATTAAGGGCATAACAATCTCCAATACAGTGTCATTGAGGTGCAAAGAATCGTAAATAAAGGTGGAAATTCTGAGCTAAAGTCAATGTGAAGGGATGTTTAATTCAACCAAAATAATCAAAATTGTCTGGGATAACATACACTATTAAATATTCCTTGGGAAACTGTCCTAAGTACACTAAACCTTCATGAATGGGTGCCACTCTGCACGCAAGGTGCTTGCCTGACTTAGAACCCAGCATTTTCCCCCATTCATCTAAATTTGCTCACACTTCTGGCCGATGACATGGAGCGTTTTATGTAAATGGTTTGCGAAATATGAAAAATGGTGATTATGGTTTATGTAATAAGAGTAACTTGGTCATGTCAGTAGCAAGTTGGTATTTATAGTGTAAATTTGTTATATAATGTTACAAGCAGAATATATTTAAAACGCTGAATCACCAAAAGGTTCTGGTGCTTTGTAAATACAGTATATTAAACATAAATATACAGCTAATGTCACAATATGAGTAAAATCTTCGCCGAGAAAATATAGAACAGAAATTTAATCATTCATACTAGACGGAAGATGTACAAGAGAGGGGAAAAAAAAATAGGAAAAATACAAAAGTCTTTTTCAAATATGCAAACTCCAAGTCTAAAACTTATTACATTTCAGTATTACACGTGTATCAAATGAGATTCATATACAGATGACAACAAAAAAATGAGCGAGAGCCGGAAAGAACAGTATGAATCAGTATTCAGTATTCCTATCAGTGCCGGGAGAATTAAAATTCAAGATTTTTTTTATAAATAAGTGCCATTAGTAAGAATTCCCAGTTCTTGTGAATTCAGGTGAAATCCAAGATCCTTTAAAAGGCGTATCATAGCTTTTCACAAGGAGGGCAGCAGAGTAGTAGCTAAAACTGCAGACCAGTAACACTAACTTTATACATAAAAGTCTTTTATAGGGTTCTGATACATTTTATGCATCCCAAGTAATGATGACTTTAGAGCAGGAAGTTCTTAGGTATCACATTTATTAGATCACTGTGACAAAATCATGAAGGTCTTGGAAGGAAAATAAAATAATTATATAATTTATCCAATACGGAAAGGGTTAATAAAATTTCTAAAAAAAAAAAAAAATCATATTAAGTGGTAGTAAGCATTAACGTTAAGTCCCAATGGTAGTAGGTTGGTAGACGGCAACCACCCAGGGAGGTACTACCGTCCTACCAAATGCATGCGAAACGTAAACCTGTAATTGTTTTACACAATGGTAGGATTGTTGGTTTTCTTTTCTTTGTCTCATGAACAATCAAGAAAAGAGGTACGTCTTGCTACTTCTACTTACACTTAGGTCTCACTACATATACATGTACAAGTATATGTATATACACACACCGATCTGAATTTTCTTCTATTTTTCCTAATCTTATTCTTATCTATTTTCTTTCATCTCCGTGGGGAAGAGGAAAATAATCTTTCCTCCGCAAGCCATGCATGACTAATAGGCTGAGAGCAATGGGCTAGTAACCCATTCTCTTGTATAAATTACTAGAAATAAGAAAAACTTTATAAAGCTAGTATGTTTTTAATGTGCATGGATGTAGTACAGATGATAAGAAAGAGATGATTGCCAGTGTTATGAATGAACAGAAGTTGGATGTTCTTGGTCTAAGCAAAACAAAGCTGAAAGGGGTAGGGGAGTTTCAGTGGGGAGAAATAAATAGGATTAGGTCAGGAGTATCTGAGAAAGAGCTAAGGAAGGTGTAGCAATAATGTTGAAGGATCAGTTACGGAAGGAGAGGGAATATAAATTCATAAATTCAAGGATTATGTGGATTAAAATAAGGGTTAGACTAAAAAAGTGGGGTTATAATCAGTGTTTATGCACCTGGAAAGAGAGAAAGAGAGATTAATTGATTGATTTTAGGAGATGTTGAGTGTTTGGGAAGTTTTGAATTAAGTGAGAGAGTTGTGTTGGGGGACATGAATGCTGAAGTGGGTAAAACGGCTATAAGAGGGTGTGGTAGGTAAGTTTGGGGTGCCAGGTGTAAATGTTAATGAGGGGCCTTTGATTGAACTTTATATAGAAAGGGGTTTGGTAATAGGTAATATATATTTTAAAAGAAAACGGATAAATAAGTGTACAAGATATAGTGCGTAATGACAGTAGTTTGTTAGACTATGTATTTGTAAATAAAAGACTGATGGGTAGACTTCAGGATGTGCATGTTTATATAGGGGCCATAGATATATCAGATCATATTTAGTTATAGCTGCAGTGAGAGTAAAAGGTAGATGGGAAACAAGGAGAAGGCATTAGCAAGTAAGAGAGAGGTGAAGCTTTATAAACTAAAGGAGGAAGTTAGGGAAAGATATAAACAACTATTGGAAGAAAGATGGGCTAGAGAGAGTATAGGCAATGAGGTTGAAGATGTATGGTGTAAGTTTAAGAATGTAGTGTTAGTGTTCAGCAGAAGTTTGTGGTTACAGGGAAGTGGGTGCTGGAGGGAAGAAAAACGATTGGTGAAATGATGAGGTAAAGAGATTAGTAAGAGAGAAAAAGTTAGCATATGAGAGGTTTTTAAAAATTAGAAGTAACGCAAGGAGGGAGGTGTATATGGAGAAAAAAAAGAGGTTAACAGAGTGAAGGAATGTGAAAGGTGATCAAATGAGAGGGTGAGCTATCAACAAATTTTGCTGAGAATAAAAAAGTTTTGGAGTGAGATTAATAAGTTAAGAAAGCCTAGGGAACGAATAGATTTGACGGTTAAAAATAGGAGAGGAGAATTATTAGATGAAGAGTTGGAAGTATCGGGAAGATGGAGGGAATAATTTGAGGGACTGTTAAATGTTGATGAAGAAAGGGAAGCTGTGATTTCGTGTATTGGGCAGGGAGGTGTAACATCTTGTAAGAGTGAGGAAGAGCAAGTTGTGAGTGTGGGGGAGGTGTGTGAGGCAGTGGGTAGAACGAAAGAGGGTAAAGCAGCTGTGATTGATGGGATAAAGTCAGAAATGTTAAAACATGTGGGGATATAGTTTTGGAATAGTTGGTGATTTTATTTAATATATATGGAAAAGGGAAAGGTACTTAGGGATTGGCATAGAGCATGCATAGTTCCTCTGTATAAAGGCAAAGGGGACAAAAGAGTGTGTAAAAATTATAGGGGAATAAGCCTGAGTATACCTGGTAAAGTGTATGGTAGTTATTATTCAAAGAATTAAGAGTAAGACGGAGAGCAGGATCACAAATGAAGGGTAGGGGGTGCGTAGACCAAGTGTTTACAGTGAAGCATATAGGCGAACAGTATTTAGATAAGGGTAAAGAGGTTTTTGTTGCATTTATGGATTTTGAAATGGCATTTGATAGGGTGGATAGGAGAGCATTGTAGCAGATGTTGCAAATGTATGGAATAGGTGGTAGGTTACTGAAAGCGGTTAAGAGTTTTTAAGAGGATAATGAGGCTCAGGTTAGAGTGTGTAGGAGAGAGATTAATTCCCAGTAAAAGTAGGCCTTAGACAGGGATGCGTGATGTCACCATGATTGTTCAATATATTTATAGATGGAGTTGTAAGAGAAGTGAATGCTCGGGTGTTGGCAAGAGGTGTGGGGTTAAGAGATAAAGAATCTAACACAAAGTGGGAGTTGTCACATTGCTTTTTGCTGATGACACTGTGCTTTTGGGAGATTCTGAAGAGAAGTTGCAGAGGTTGGTGAACGAGTTTGGAAGGATATGTAAAAGAAGGAAATTTAAAGAAGGAAATTAAAAGTGAATGTAGAAGGAGCAAGGTGATGAGGATAACAAAAGTTTATATAATGAAAGCTTGGATATCAGATTGGAGGGAGTGAGTATGGAGGAAGTAAATGTATTAAGGTATTTGGGAGTGGACTTGTCTTTCATAGACCCATCTGCTGACGAGGCGAATCATAGAATTAATGAGGGGAATGATGAGTGGAGCTCTGAGGAATCCACGGAGACAATGTTATCATGGAAGCAAAGATGGAAATGTATGAGAGTATAATGGTACCAGCGCTCCTATATGGGTATGAAGCATGGATGGTGAATGTTGCAACAAGGAGAAGGCTGGTGACAGTGGAAATGTGTCTGAGGGCAATGTGCACTGTGAATATAATGCATAAAATCTTTAATTTGTAGATTAGGAGGAGGTTCGGAGTTTCTAAAAGTATTATCCAGAGGGAAGAGAAAGAGTTGTTGATGCGGTTTAGACATTTAGAGAGGATGGAACAAAATAGATTTACCTACTTGGAAGGCGTATAAATTTGTAGGTGGAAGGAAGGCGGGGTAGGGGTCATCCTTTGATATACCTTTGAAGAGTTTCGAAGGTATATCAAAGGATGACACCTACCCCGCCTTCCTTCCACTACAGATTTATACGCCTTCTAAGTACGTAATTCTATTTTGTTCCATCCTCTCTAAATATCGAAACCGCATCAACAACTCTTTCTCTGCCCTCTGGATAATATTTTTTGAAACTCCGGACCTCCTTCTAATCTCCAAATTAAATATTTTCTGCTTTATATTCACACTGCATATTGCCCTCAGACACATTTCCACTGTCACCAGCCTTCTCTTAGGAAAGGTTGGGGGGAGGGGATAAATGAGATTTTGTGTGCCGAGGGGCTTGGAATTCCAGTAAGCGTGCGTGAGCGTGTTAGATAGGAGCGAGTGGAGACGAATGTTTTCTTTATGAATTGACGTGCTGTTGGAGTGTGAGCAAGGTAACATTTATGATTCAGGGAAACCGGTTAGATGGACTTGAGTTCTGGAGGTGGCAATTACAGTGTTTGCACTCTGAAGGAGGGGTGTTGATACGTTGCAGTTTTTTTTTTACTGTAGTGTAGGCACGCCTTTGGCAAGACAATGATGAAGTGAATGATGAAAATGTTTCTTCTATTTCGGGTCACCCTACCTTGGTGGGAAACGGCCGATGTGTTAGTAATATAAAAAACAGTACCCCAAGGCACAGTTCTAGCACCATCACTATTTCTCGTCCTCATAGACATAGATCTTCGTATCATCTTTTGCAGGCGATATAATAAGTACGAAAGTCCACTTAGTAGAAGACAAAATAATGGCAAAAAAAAGTATCTACAAAGTCTTCCGGTGGGCAAATAAAAATAACACGATTTTCAGTAGTGACAAATTTCAGCTGCATAGATATGAGATGAATAAAGATCTCAAAACAACCACAGTATACAAATTGCAGGCAGATCATGTTGGAGAACGTAAGGAACATGTGAAAAACTTTGAACTGATTGCGAGTATCTGGCATTTAGATAACTCGATAAGGCAAATACAGCAAGGTCAGGAAAATGAGGAAGTGGATTATGAGATTTTACAAAACCAAGAGAAGCAAAGCCATTGATGGTACTTTTCTCATCACTTGTACTCTTCAAGGTAGGACAGATAGCAGAGCTGGAAAAAGTTCAGAGGTCGTACAGTGCCCGCATAGAATAATTTAAACATCTAAGCTATAGAGAACGACTCATTGCCCTTGTTTTCTCTGGAATGGCGAGATATACATGATATGTACATGGAAGCTATTTGAAGGTTTGGTCCCTAACCTGCATACCGCAGTAACAAGTTACTAGAGAGAACATTATGAGTTAATGTAGAATGAATCTAGTGAAGAGCAGGGTTGCCGTAGGTGCAATTAGAGAACAGTACCAACACCCGTGACCCAAGTTTCTTTAACATACTACCAGTAGATATAAAAAATACTGCCGGAACGAAGGTTTTTCAAAGGAAATTGGACGGGTTCCTAACTATACAAGTGCCAGATCAGCTTGGTTGTGATGACTGTGGGCTTTCGGTCCCACAGTCAGTCAAAAGGGTAACCTGGTCTTAGGCCCTCGAAACCGGTCTCAGGTAAAACATAAGTAAGTATTCCTAAATTTGGCCCCATCCTGGTCTTCTCCATCGAAATAAATTTTCATTGTCATTATATCATTCTTTTATAATAGATTACATAACTGCATTGAATTTTCTGCAATAATGTACACTTAAGTGGAATACAAGGATTATATAGCTTGATTTTTCTCGGGTTCTTCTGTGTGTTACTTGGGGCGAACATTTTGGTAAATGTAGCAAAACACGTACTGACATAGCATTTAGTCCGACAAAATATTGAAAAGACAAATAATTTTATAACTTAAATTTCATGCTGTAGGGAGTCAGAACTGCAGAGCTTGGTGAGCACAGTAAGGAAATACATAGTCTTGGTTATAAGGTGATAACCGCCACAGCGTCGTCGCTGTTAGTAAAAATGTGAGAAGCTGGCGAGGTGGGGCAAACATTTTGGCCGAAGACCTGTCAGATCGATGCTGGTGTTTGTATTCAGTGCTGCTTCATCTACCACCCTGATGGGACCACTCAACTATTTAGCTGAACAAGCCGGAACACATACACAGGCATTACATTTCATGATAATTATTTGAGTCAGTGTTTGGTGTTGGCTGCTTGGGTGGAACGCTGTACTTGAAGGTGCCGAGTGCTTGCCGAATGTACCACACAGGCCAAAGCGGATGTTACGAAGTAAATTTTCAGTTTCTCTGTGAGGGAAAAACTTAAGAAGTAATCCCTGCAAACACAACTAGATGAATATTAATGGTCATAAATACTATCGCATTTATGACCAGTTTTCTACCCAAGAAAAATGGACAATTCAGTTTAACGGTATGTTGAAATAAAATATATATTTACGATTTGTTAAGAATTAAAAAATTGTGAAGTCTGTTATGTTTAAAACAGTAAGATATGCATGCAGATGGTGAAATATATGGTGAAGGCAGCAGCGGTTGGGTGTAAATGGAGAGGTGTGTGGTGTTCAAGGCAGCAGCAGGTGGGTACAAATCCCAGCTGGTACATTGATCGTAAGGTTCCACGCTAGGGTCAGTGCTCTCTGGCTACCTCCGCTTTACTCCAGCTTCACCTGGCTTACCTCCTACTTTTATCAGGGAACATTTTATAAACTCTTCACGTATAGAGGTAAAATTAGTGCTGCCTATTTTGGTAGTAATAATACGATGAAATGTTCATGGAAATCCAGCTCATACGGTACAGTTAGCACGTGTTTGTTTAAATCTTTGTATTTAATGTAACAATTTATCAATGATCAAGTAAACCAAATTTAAACAATTATATATAATATATATGTCGTGCCGATTAGGTAAAATTGGTCAATTAGCAAGAACTCATCTAAAATTAAGTCCTTTCTAAAATTTTCTCTTATACGTTTAAAGATATATTTTTTTCATTTATGTTAATGTAAGAATTTATAATTTTGTACCAAGAGAAACTTTGAAAACCTACCTAACCTTATTACAACAGGCGCAATTTAATTTAGCCTAACCCAACTAAATATATTTTAGATACGTTAACATTAATTTAATAATAAACAAACACAATGAAATATATTTTTTTCGTTAGGTTCAGAATGATTTTTGCGAAATTATTGCATACACAAAATTTCGCTTGTCTTATATGGCAAGAAGAACGTTGCTATTTAAGCCAAAATCGCAAGTTTTACCTAATCGGCACGACATATAATATATATATATATATATATATATATATATATATATATATATATATATATATATATATATATATATATATATACACACACACAACCCGCACATATAAAGAGAGGAGCTTACGACGACGTTTCGCCCGACTTGGACCATTTACAAAGTCACACTAACACACAGAGACAGAGGAAGGGTATTTATAGGCAGGCAGACAGGGAGGTACAAGAGAGTGGGGAAATGTAGGAGTAGTGGTAGTAGTAAAGGTAGTAGTAAAGGTAGTAGAGTAGACAGTCAATGGGAAGGAGCACTGCTATGAGGCTGAGCGGCCCGCAAGGGGGTACGAGAGGGAAGAAAAGCGAAAAAATGAAGGAAAATACAAGGCAAAAGAAAGAACAGAAAGAAAGGAAAACCCAAGGAGAAAAAAAGGAGAAGGGGAAGATAAGACAGGGAAGGAATCAGGTTAAGTCACGGGTGTTCTGAAGTTTAGAGCATTTAACAATGTAATGAGAGAGGAAAGCATCAACAGAGACAAAGCCAGGGCTAAGATTCATACAGGGAAAGTTGTGTATAAGGGAGGATTCAACCAGGCGGCGACTATGAAAGTTAGACGTAGGGTAGACAGTTTTAGCAGAAGACCAATCAATGGGATGACTGTGATCTCTGACATGACAGAAAAGAGCATTATTAGTGTCGGCAAGCCTAACACTATTTTTGTGCTCCCTGAGTCTGTCAGAAAGAGATCGGCCAGTTTCTCCGAAGTACTGAAGAGGACAGGAGGAGCAAGAAATAGGTAGACACCAGGAGAATCTGTGGAGGTAGGGGAGGTATGAACTAGATTAGTGCGAAGAGTGTTAGTTTGGCGAAAGGTAAGTTTGATGTCTAAGGAACGGAGAGAGTTGCTGAGATTAGAGACCAGAGATGTAGGGAAGGCAGAGGACTGGAGAGTTCTCAGGAGAGAGGGTTTAGGAGAGAAGAAAGTCCGTTTGCCGAGAGAAAGCAGAGTCTATGAAATGGGAAGGGTAGCCCAGGCGGAAAAAGAATTATGAAGAGTGGAAATTTCTGCTTCAAGAAACTGAGGATCACAGATGCGGAGAGCACGGAGAAAGAGGGAGATAAGAACACTCTTCTTGACAGAGGAGGCATGATAAGAGAAGTAATGAATGTACATGCCACTGTGCATAGGCTTGCGGTACACGGAGAAGGCAAAACCTGTAACTGAACGGTGGACATGAACATCAAGGAAAGGAAGCAAAGAATTAGATTCCCAATCAGCTTTAAACTTAATGGAAGGGGCAAGATTATTAAGAGCATCAAGAAAAGGTTGGAAGAGACTTAAGTCATGAGGCCAAAGAGCAAAGATGTCATCTACATAGCGGAGCCAGAGTGAAGGACGTACATCAATAGTGGGAAGAAGAACAGTCTCAAGTATTCCATATAAAGATTAGCAAGAACAGGAGATAGAGGAGAGCCCATAGCGACACCAAAGGTTTGAGAATAATATTTACCTTGAAAGGAAAAGGAGTTAGAGTCCACGCAAAGTCGGATAAGATCAAGAAAGACATCAGTAGGTATAGGGAGATGAAGTAACCCTTCATTGGCCTTCTCTCCGAGAAAATTAAGGACATCATCCAGAGGGACATTAGTGAAGAGGGACTCGACATCAAGACTAAGCATCTTACAGGTCGGGAGAGAGCGAACACGTTCGTTTAAACCCGTCTTTCGTTCTTATGAGGCTGCTCTTATTGCCACCAGGCGTCGTAAGAATCAGCTTCGCTTTCTACGTGACTGTCTTGCTGAGCAGGTTCTGCCCCCTTCCTTTTCCCATTTCCTGAAACCCAACCCTCTGGGCACTCCCTTTCCTGATCATGCCCGTCTCCTACTCCAACAACTCATTATTTCTACTAAGTCTCAGGTTGAAGATGCCTTCTTTACTCTCCGTCAGCGTCAACATGCTCTCTTTGCTTCTCTTCCACAAGATCTCTGTAACCTTCTCACTACCGTCGCTTTTGACACTGCTCGCCTGAATTCACAAATGCATTCCTCTAAACTACAGAACAAACTTCAACGTCTCATCTCAGATAGTCCTTGGTCTAAATTCTCCCTTACCGACTGTGTTACTAATCTGTCTTCTGTCACACTCTCCCAACATGAGCTTGAACTGCTTGGTTTTGGTCTTTCCTTTGCCACTTCACCTGCCCCTCGCGCTGGTTTGATATGATTAGCTCTTTTGACTCTTTTCGTCAGTCTCGCTCTCGTAATAATAATCTTCCTGATTTATCCACTTTTCGTGGCGCTCTCCTTCCTGCTCTTGATAGCCTGTTTTCTAAAAACCATCACCTTCCTCGCCGTTATCAACTTGCCCTTTCTGCCCTTAAATCCAACGCTAACATTGTCATACTCTCTTCTGATAAGGTAATTCGGTTGTTATCCTTGATCATAGGATTACCTCCATAAAGCCGATGTCTTGCTCTCTGACTCCGTACCTACACTCCTCTCGTTTCCAACCCTCTTGATCGTATCAAGAGAACTTTCAACAAAAACTTAAGACTCTCTCCGACCTCTGCCCTTCTGACTTTAACCTTGTTCATCGTTTTCTGTCATCTGTCCTCTCTGCCCTTTTCTATGGCCTTCCAAAACTCACAAACCTGATATTCCTCTACGTCCCATCATATCTTCTAGAGGTTCTGTCTCTTATTCTCTTGCGTCTGGCTAGCCAAAACCCTCACTCCTTTTCTTGGTACTTTTCTCCTGCCCACCTTCGTCACTCTCAAGACTTCATCGAACGTGTTCATCTCT
>WNWK01017812.1:0-41515 GCA_009830355.1 Cherax destructor
CAAACTACAAGAAAGAGGACTACGTAAGGAAAAAAAGAGAGCTGGCATGGAAGTCAGTAAACGAGATGATAGAATATATGACAACAATATGCAAGGAAGCTGAAGAGAGGTTTGTACCCAAGGGAAACAGGAATAGCGAAAAACCCAGGATGAGCCCGTGGTTCACCCAAAGGTGCAGGAAGCCAAAACCAAGTGTGCCAGGGGATGAAACAAGTATAGAAGGCAAAGGACCCAGGAGAATAAGGAGAGCAGTCGTAGAGCCAGATATAAATATGCACAGGTAAGAAGGGAGGCCCAAAGACAATACGAGAATGACATAGCAGCGAAAGCCAAATCTGACCCTAAGCAGCTTTACAGCCACATCAGGAGGAGAACAACAGTCAAGGACCAGATGATCAGGCTGAGGAAGGAAGGAGGGGAGGTCACAAGAAATGACCGCGAAGTGTGTGAGGAGCTCAACATGAGACTCAAAGAGGTGTTCACAGAGGAGGTAGAAGACCTCCAGAAAGGCGGAGAGGTGGGGTACACCATCAGGTGTTGGACACAATACATACAACTGAGAAGGAAGTGAAGAGGTAGATTAGCCAACGAGGAGTAAGCGAGGAGAGTTTTTTTCTGGGCACACTCTCACTCTATCACACACGCTAGCAGCTAGGATTCTAGGAAGTAAGTATTCTAGGAAGCAGGATAAACATAGAAGGAACTAGCATGTAGGTGACTGGGTCAGCATCAGGTCAAAGTCAAGCCAGTGAATCACATGTGCACGCGGACCGTGCAAACATTCTGAGCGCTCACACACACACACATAACACACACACACACGTCCATGCATGCACTCAAATCCAAAACTAATGATCATACATGCACACACATACATATATACGCACACAGGCCAATTGACACCTCACTGTGACTCGATAGCACTTACCCACTCGTTTCCCTACAACTCTTTATCTCTCTCTCTCTCTCTCTCTCTCTCTCTCTCTCTCTCTCTCTCTCTTCTCTCTCTCTCTCTCTCTCTCTTTGTTTTCTCTCTCCCTCCCTCCCAGCATTCCCCTCTCTTCTCCTTCCTCTCTCCCTAGCTTCCCCCCTTCCCACTCTTTCTTCACACCCCATCACTCTCCTTGTCGCCCTCCCTCCCTCCCTCTCCCCATCTCTCTCCCCTTACAATTCTCCCACCCCCACACTCATGCACACACACACATGCACACACACACACAAACAACACACACACACATTGCAGCACCTAACCTGTCTGACTGTGTGTCTCACCCTCTCCCTCTACCCCTCTTCCTACTCTCTCTCCACTTCTCCACTCTGTCCCCATCTCTATCACCTTAAAACTCCCCCCCCCCACACAAACAACACACACACACATTACAACACCTAACCCATAAAATAATGGTGACTCAGCAGGGTAATCGAAGCCTCGGGTGATCAGAGGAAAATCTTTTTGATAAAGAAGAATGTATGGAAGAGCAATGTAAAAGGATGGAACAAGGGTGGGACAGCAATCTAGGTAAGCTTTCTGAAAAAATGGAGAAGAGGATTGAGACGGAGAAGAAGAAATGGGAGTCACAAGATGAAGCTGCAGAAGCCAGGATACAGGCCCTAGAATATGAGGTAAATAGGCTGAAGCGAGTTACAGTTACAGCAGTTGCCCAGAGGAAACATAGCATCAGAAGTAGATACACCCCTACAGAACAAGGAGCTAAGGCTCTATCAGTTCACCAAGCAGAGCCGAGGAATGAAGTGGAGAGCAGTTGGGAGAAGGGATAGCAGTAAGGGATGGGTGGAGAGGGGGATAGGTCCCATGCAGATGCTCGACCATGCCACCAAGAGTTACAGGAAAAAATAAGGAAGACAATAGCTATGTACAAGTGGGACCCAGAGACATAGAGAGAAAGGCAAAGTTAGGAGGAGAGAGAAAAGTCAGTGTTTATTCATGGGCTTTAAGAGAGCAAAGGGAGGAAACAATGAAAGATGGCAGGAAGAAAAAACAGGACATTGAAAGCATCATCAAAGAAAAAGACGAGGAGGACATGACTGAGATAGTAAATTTTCATAGAATAAGTGGTTACTTGAAGGGAAGAAATCATCCAGTCAAATTGATTTTCAAGACACAAACGGTGTGAAACAGGATCTTGCAAGAGAAACCACAGCTGAAGGAATCAAGATACAAGAGGGTATTCCTAGACCGAGAAAGAACAAGAACAACTGAGGGAGAAAACACAGAAGCAAAAGGGGCTAGGAAAAGAGACAAAGACAGAATCAGCAGAGGATAACCAGAGTAGGGTAGAGAAACAAGTACAATCACACACAAAACCATCCCCAGAACCCCACAACCAAACATGCTATCTCAACCCAAACCACAATCCACACTTACAGCCCCAACCCCACACAACGCTGTAGAATCCCAGAGCACACTGCCAGGTCCCCCACTCTTACATGCCCCCCAGAACACAGTATTGTAGAGGAAACTGAATGTATGGTATACCAACGCTGATAGAATAAGGAATATTTGGGAGGAGTGGCACGAAAGAGACAAAGAGGCATCACCGGACATCATAGCTCAAACGGAAAGCAAACTCGAAGGACTGATAACAGATACCATCTTTCCAACGGGATATCAGATCCTGAGGAAAGATAGAGGAAACAGAGGGGGTGGAAGAGTGGCACTGCTCATCAAAAACCAATGGGATTTTCATGAGCTGGAGGAGAAGCAAGAGACTACATAAATAGGAACATTTTAGTTTGGAGGTCCCAAGGTGGTAATTGCAGTGATGTAACCCACCACAGAACAGCAGAAGGACAAGGCAAGATTATGATCAGAGTAATAGAGCGATGGTTGACACACTGGCTGAAGTGGCCAGAAGGGCTCATGCGTGCAGGGCAAAGCTGCTCATTATGGGAGACTTTAATCACAAGGAAATCGACTGGGAAAACCTGGAGCCACATGAGGACCCAGAAACGTGGAGGGCTAAGATGATGAAGGTGATACTGGAAAACCTCATGAACCAACACATAAGGGACACTACCAGAGAGAGAGGAGAGGATGAACCAGTTAGACTGGACCTAGTATTCACCTTGAGTGGTGCAAATGTTGAGGACATCACATGAAAGACCCCTTAGGGCCAATGATCACATGGCTCTGAGCTTCGAATACATAGTTAGTTACAAGTGGAGAGTGAAGCAGGAAGGGCAGGATGAATGAAGCCAAACGCAGGCATGAAGAATTTCCTGCATGGGGTTCAGTGGGACAGAGAACTAGAAGGAAAGTCAGTAAACGAGATGATGAAATATGTGACAACAATATGCAGGAAAACTGAGGAGAGGTTTGTACCCAACAGTAACTGAAACAATGAGAAATCCAGGATGAGCCGTTGGTTCACCCAAAGGTGTAGAGAGGTCAAAACCAAGTGCTAGGGAATGGAAGAAGTATAGAAGGCAAAGTACCCAGGGGAATAAGGAGAGCAGTCGTATAGCCATAAATGAATATGCATAGGTAACAAAGGAGGTCCAACGACAATACGAAAATGACATAGCAGCGATAGCCAAATCTGACCCGAAGCTGTTGTGCAGCCACATCAGGAGGAAAACAACAGTCAAGGACCAGGTAAGCAGGCCTAGGAAGGAAGGAAGAGAAATCACAAGAAACAACCAAGAAATATGTGAGGAGCTCAACATGAGATTCAAAGAAGGAGAGGAGACAGAAGGGACTCCAAAAAGACGGAGAGGTGGAGTACACCATTAAGTGCTGGACACAATACATGCAACCGAGGAAGAAGTGAAGAGGCTGCTGAGTGAGCTAGATACCTCAAAGGTAATGGGGCCCGATAAGATCTTTCCATGAGTCTTGACAGAGGCAGCAGAGGTGCTATGTGTACCACTAACAATAATCTTCAACACATCTATCGAAACTGGCCGACTACCTGAGGTATGGAAGACATCAAATGTAGTCCCAATTTTTCAAAAAGGAGACAGACACGAAGCATTTAATTACAGATCAGTTTCACTGACATGTTTAGTAAGCAAAGTCATGAGAAGATTATCAGGAGAAGACTGGTGGAGCACCTAGGAAGGAATGTGCGTATCAACGACATCCAGCACAGTTTCAAGGACAGGAAATCGTTTGACAGGGTGACATCAGTAAGAAAAGAGAGAGAGGGGTGGAAAGGTTACGTTCCTAGGACCGGTGCTGTTTCTGGTATTTGTGAACGACATCTCGGAAGGAATAGACTCCGAAGTGTCACTGTTTGCAGATGATGTGAAGTTGATGAGAAGAATTCAATCGGACGAGGAGCAGGCAGAACCACACAGGAATCTGGACAGGCTGCAGGCCTGGTAAATCAAATTGCTTTTGGAGTTCAACCTTACCAAGTGCAAAGTCATGAAGATTGGGGATGGGCGAAGAAGACCGCATACAGAGTACAGTCAAGGAAAAGGGTGTTGGGGTGAATATAACTCCGGGCACATCTGAGGCGCACATCAACTAAATAATTGCCGCAGCTTATGGGCGCCTAGCAAACCTATGACCAGCATTCCGATATCTTAATAGGGAATCGTTCAGGACTCTGTACACTGTGTACGTTAGGCCTATAATGGAGTATGCAGCTCCAGTTTGGAACCCTCACCTAGTCAAGCACGTAAGAAAACTAGAGAAAGTACAAAGGTTTGCAACAAGACTAGTTCCGGAGCTAAGGGGCATGTCTTACGTGGAGAGGGGAATGGAAATCTACCTGTCGGCACTGGAGGACAGGAGAGATAAGGGGGATATGATAACGACATATCAAATACTGAGAGGAATCGACATGGTGTTTAGAGGCAGGATATTCCAAAGATGGGACACAGAAACAAGGGGTCACAGTTGAAAGTTGAAGACTCAGATGGATCACAGGGATGTTAGGGAGTATTTCTTCAGTCACAGAGTTTTCGGGAAATGGAATAGTATGGGAAATGATGTAGAGGAGGAAGGACCCATACATAGCTTTAAGATGAGGTATGAAAAAGCTCATGGAGCAAGAAGAGTGACCTAGTAGCGACCAGTGGAGAGGCGGGGTTAGGAGCTGTGACTCGACCCCTGAAACCACAATTAGATGAGTAAAACTTGGTGAGAACACACACACACACACACACACACACACACACACAGTTTGGAACCCACACCTGGTCAAGCACGTCAAGAAATTAGAGAAAGTGCAAAGGTTTGTAAGAAGACTAGTCCCAGAGCTAAGGGGATTGTCATACGAAGAAAGGTTAAGGGAAATCGGCCTGACGACACTAGAGGACAGGAGGGTTAGGGAAGACATGATAACTACATATAAAATACTGCGAGGAATAGATAAGGTGGACAGAGACAAGATGTTCCAGAGAGGGGACACAGAAACAAGGGGTCACAGTTGGGAGTTGAAGACTCCTATGAATCAAAGGGATGTTAGGAAGTATTTCTTCAGTCATAGAGTTGTCAGGAAGTGGAATAGCCTAGAAAGCGACGTAGTGGAGGCAGGAACCATACATAGTTTTAAGACGAGGTTTGATAAAGCTCATGGAGCAGGGAGATAGAGGAACTAGTAGCAATCAGTGAAGAGGCGGGGCCAGGAGCTATGAATCGACCCCTGCAACCACAAATAGGTGAGTACACACACAGGGGCCAGGACCAGGGCCAGGAGCTGAGTTGTCGACACCTGCAACCACAATTAGGCGAGTACACACACACACATATACATACACGCACACAGACACACACACACACACCCAGTAGCGGCCAGTGAAGAGGCGGGGCCAGGAGCTATGACTCGACCCCTGCAACCACAACTAGGTGAGAAACTAGGTGAATACACACACACACACACACAGATGGGGAACTCACAAGTAATGATCAAGAGGTATGTGAGGAGCTCAACTTGAGGTTTAAGGAAGTATTCACAATGGAGGAAGGAAGGCAGCTGGGTAGACAGGACATGGTTCGTCACCAACAAGGGATGTACCAAGTGCTAGAGGGCATACACACAACTGAGGAGGAAGTGAAGCAGTTACTCAGTGAACTCGATACCTCAAAGGCGATGGGTCCGGACAATATCTCCCCGTGGGTTCTTCGGGAAGGAGTTGAGGTACTGAGTGTGCCACTTACCACAATATTCAACACATCCCTTGAAACTGGGCAGCTACCTGAGGTATGGAAGAAGGCCAACGTAGTCCCCATTTTTAAAAAAGGAGACAGAAAAGAGGCACTAAACTATAGACCGGTGTCACTTACATGTATAGTGTGCAAAGTCCTGGAGAAAATCATCAGGAAAAGAATGGTGGAACACCTTGAGCGGAACAGGATAATAAACACCAGACAGCATGGATTCCGGGAAGGCAAATCCTGTGTAACAAACCTCCTAGAGTTCTATGATAAAGTAACAGAGGTAAGGCAGGAGAGAGAAGGGTGGGTTGATTGCATTTTCCTGGACTGCAGGAAGGCCTTCGACACAGTTCCTCACATGAGATTAGTAAAGAAGTTGGAAGAACAAGCAGGTATAACAGGAAGGGCACTGGAATGGATCAGGGAATACCTCAAAGGAGGCAACAACGGGTCATGGTGCGTGGTGAGGTATCACAGTGGGCGCCTGTGACGAGCGGTGTACCGCAGGGTCAGTCCTAGGACCAGTGTTATTCCTGGTATATGTAAATGACATGACGGACGGGATAGAATCAGAAGTGTCTCTATTCGCGGATGATGTGAAAATAATGAGGAGAATCACATCGGAAGAGGACCAGGCAGGGCTGCAAACAGACCTGGACAAGCTCGACATCTGGTCTAGCAGTTGGCTTCTCGAATTCAATCCCTCCAAATGCAAAGTCATGAGGATCGGAGAAGGGCAAAGAAGACCGCTGACAGAGTACAAGCTAGGCGGACAAAGGCTACAAACCTCGGCAAAGGAGAAAGACCTTGGAGTGAGTATAACGCCTAGCACGTCTCCGGAGGCACACATCAACCAGATAACTGCGGCAGCATATGGGCGTCTGGCAAACCTTAGATTAGCGTTCCGTTACCTTAACAAGGAATCGTTCAAGACACTGTATACCGTGTACGTCAGGCCCATACTAGAATATGCAGCACCAGTCTGGAACCCACACCTGGTCAAGCACGTAAGGAAACTAGAGAAAGTGCAAAGGTTTGCGACAAGGTTAGTTCCACAACTCAGGGGTCTGTCTTATGAAGAAAGGTTGAGGGAAATAGGACTAACAACACTGGAGGAAAGAAGGGTCAGAGGAGACATCATAACGACATACAAAATACTGCGGGGAATTGAGAAGGTAGATAGTGACAGGTTGTTTCAGAGAGGGAACACAGAAACAAGGGGACACAACTGGAAGCTGAAGACTCAGATGAGTCAAAGGGATGTCAGGAAACATTTCTTCAGCCACAGAGTAGTCAGGAAGTGGAATGGACTAGAGAAATATATAGTGGAGGCAGGAACCATACATAGGTTTAAGACAAGGTATGATAAAGCTCATGGAGCAGGGAGAGCAGAGACCCAGTAGCAGACAGCGAAGAGGCGGGGCCAGGAGCTGAGTATCGACCCCTGCAACCACAATTAGGTGAGTACAATTAGGTGAGTACACAGTAGAGTGTAGTGGGACAAAAGGCTTAGAGAATCTTAGTGTTTTTAGGTGGTACATTAGCTCCTAGAGAAGCCAGTGGTAGTGACAGGGTCAGTGAACAACCCTACAAGTGATAACCAAAGTTATTAACTAAAAAAAGGCGAGAGGAAGCCTGAAATTATATAACAAAATTTGAAAGTACCAAATCGTTAGAGGCCTAGCAGGCACCTGTTGCAACACAGTTACAAATATACAAAGTGCAAAGCGAGTGACGAAAGTCAGAAGGTCAAGAGTTAAGAGAGGTTGGTTAACAAGCAAAATGTTGGGTGGCATACAGCGAGAGTGACCAAGTTAACAAGAAAACCAAGAAAATAAAAAAATAAAAAAAATATAACCAGGGAAGGTGGCAGGCAGTAGGCCTACAGGAAGTGGTGACGTCATAGAGGTTGTGTGTCATTATAAATAAGAGTAACTTACCAAAAGTGAAAAGTGAAAACACTTGAGGAACGTGAGGTGTATGAGTATAAATGGATATACTTCATCATGGGTGAAGGATTTCAATAAAAAGTCTTAGAGGTCAATGCAGTACGACAACAAGGAGAAGAAGCAGGAGCTTGTCCAACGTCACTGCCAGCCGCAAGCTCACTCACCTAATGTGGTTGCATGTTGTGTCAGAATTACTTGTCTCTGACACTGAAAGCTAAGAATCACTCACTCCTGCCAGCTATTACCTGAATTAGAGTATAAACAACATAGATAAGGTGGAGAAAGGATTGATGAGTGCGTGATAAGCTAGTAAGGGACACCATCAAACTCACACACACACATACACACACACGAGGTGACGAGGTGTCAGAGTGGGCACCTGTGACGAGTGGGGTTCCAAAAGGGTCAGTCCTAGGACCTGTACTGTTTTTGGTATATGTGAATGACATAACGGGAGGGATAGACTCAGAAGTGTCCCTGTTTGCAGATGATGTGAAGTTAATGAGAAGAATTAAATCAGTCGAGGATCAGGCAGGACTACAAAGAGACTTGGACAGGCTACAAGCCTGGTCCAGTAACTGGCTCCTTGAATTTAACCCTGCCAAATGTAAAGTCATGAAGATCGGGGAAGGGCAAAGAAGACTCAGACATAGTATAGTCTAGGTGGCCAAAGACTGCAAACCTCACTCAAGGAAAAAGATCTTGGGGTCAGTATAATACCGAACACATCTCCTGAGGAACACATCAATCAGATAACTGCTGCAGCATACGGGCGGCTGGCAAACCTAAGAATAGCGTTCCAATACCTCACTAAGGAATCATTCAAGACTCTGTACACCATATACGTCAGGCCCATACTGGAGTATGCAGCACCAGTTTGAACCCACACCTGGTCAACCACGTCAAGAAATTAGAGAAAGTGCAAAGGTTTGCAACAAGACTAGTCCCAGAGCTAAGGGGATTGTCCTACGAAGAAAGGTTCAGGGAAATCGGCCTGACGATACTAGAGGACAGGAGGGTTAGGGGAGACATGATAACGACATATAAAATACTGCGAGGAATAGATAAGGTGGCCAGAGACAAGATGTTCCAGAGAGGGGACACAGAAACAAGGGGTCACAATTGGAAGTTGAAGACTCCTATGAATCAAAGGGATGTTAGGAAGTATTTCTTCAGTCATAGAGTTGTCAGGAAGTGGAATACCCTAGAATGTGACGTAGTGGAGGCAGGAACCATACATAGTTTTAAGACGAGGTTTGATAAAGCTCATGGAGCAGGGAGAGAGATGACCTAGTAGCAATCAGTGAAGAGGCGGGGCCAGGAGCTATGACTCGACCCCTGCAACCACAAATAGGTGAGTACAAATATGTGAGTACACACGTGGTCAGGCACTATAGAAGCTGAGTATAGTATTAACAGCATTAGTGTTATAATTATTAGATTTACTAGTATTAGTACAAATATTTTATTAGTAATATTGATACTTAGAAGTGAGGAGTATTTCTGGGCACACAAACATAGATGCGCGCGCATACAAACACACGCACATACGCAAAAGGTTTTCACACCTTCTGAAAGCTGGTCTGACATCCTCTCTACCTTTCTCTCAACCCATACACACACTTACAAGCAAACGGTCTCTTCCCCTCAAGGTTTCCCACCCTCAAGGACTCCCCTCCGTCAACTCCTGCTCTGGCTCACCAACAGTTCTCCACTTCACCACCTCAGGCATTGCCCCTCACTTCCCTCTCCCTTTTTTTCACCTACTTACCACTCTCTCTCTCCACCTCTCTCGACCCATTGCAACCAAAATTAGGTGAGTACACTGCACACACTCAACACTCATACATAACACAACCACACCCTCACCCAAACACACGAATACCATCACCCAGCCACACCCAAAACACATACCCAAAACACTCACACACACACCCCTACCGAATGAGGGGCCCAAAGGGAAAGAAGGAGATATAACTTACGCTAAGACCCTACCAGCCTACAAAGCAGGGCCAAGGAGTGAAGGGGAAGAGCAGCTGGGTGCAGGTAGAGAGGGGGATAGGTCAAACGCAGAGGCACGACCATGCCACCAAGAGCAACAGGAAAAAAATAAGGAAGAAAATGGCCATGTACAGACAGGAACCAGAGTCACAGAGGTAAAGGCAATAGGAGGAGGAGAGGGCAAGGTATGGTACACCAACGCTGTCGGAAACACAAATATGTGGGAGGAGTTGCATGAAAGAGTCAAAGAGGCATCACAGGACATTATAGCTCTCACAGAAACCAAGCTCACATGTATGATTCCAGATGCCATCTTTCCAATGGGATATCAGATCCTGTGGAAAAACAGAGGGAACAGAGGGGGTGGAGGAGTGGCACTGCTGATCAAAAACCGATGGGATTTTGATGAGCTGGAGAGAGGAGACAAAAGAGAGGCAAGAGATTACATAGTAGGAATGCTTCAGTCTGGAGGTCCCAAGGTGGTAATTGCAGTGATGTATAACCCACCACAGAACAGCAGGAGGCCAAGGCAAGAGTATGATGATAGTAATAGAGCTTCTGATTATGGGTGACTTCAACCACAAGGAAATCGATTAGGAGAATTTGGAGCCACATGGGGGCCAAGAAACATGGAGGGATAAGATGATGGAGGTGGTACTGGAAAACGTCATGTACCAACATGTAAGGGACACTACCAGAGAGAGAGGAGAGGATGAACCAGCGAGACTGGACCTAATATTCACCTTGAGTAGTGCAGATATTGAGGATATCACATATGAAAGACCCCTTGGGTCCAGTTATCATGTGGTTTTAAGCTTCGAATACACAGTATAGTTACAAGTGGAGGGGGAAGCAGGAAGGGCAGGACGAATGAAGCCAAACTAAAAGAAAGGAGACTACGTGGGAATGAAGAACTTACTGAATGGGGTTCAATGGAACAGAGAACTGGCACGGAAGTCAGTAAACGAGATGATGGAATATGTGCCAACAATATTCCTGTTACCCAACGGTAACAGGAATAATGAAAAAGCCAGGATGAGGCCATGGTTCACCCAAAGGTGCAGGGAGGCCTAAACCAAGTGTACTAGGGAATGGAAGAAGTATAGAAGGCAAAGGACCCAGGAGAATAAGGAGAGCAGTCGTAGTGCCAGAAATGAATATGCACAGGTAAGAAGAGAGGCATAGAGACAAAATGAAAATGACATAGCAGCGAAAGCCAAATCTGACAAAAAGCTGTTGTACAGCCACATCAGGAGGAAAACAACAGTCAACAACCAGGTGTTCAGGCTAATTAAGAAAGGAGGAGATCTCACAAGAAATGACCGCAAAGTATGTGAGGAACTCAACATGAGATTCCAAGAAGTGTTCACGGAGGAGACAGAAGGGACTCCAGAAAGATGGAGAGGTTGGGTACACCACCAAGTGCTGCACATATTACATGCAACCGAGAAAGAAGTGAAGAGGCTGCCGAGTGTGCTAGATACCTCAAAGGCGATGGGACCGGACATCTCTCCATGGGTCCTGAGAGAGGGAGCAGAGGCGCTATGTGTATCACTAATAACAATATTCAACACATCGATCGAAACAGGGAGATTACCTGAGGTATGGAAGACAGCAAATGTAGGCCCAATTTTTTAAAAAAAGAGACAAACATGAGGCACTAAACTACAGACTAGTGTCACTGACATGTATAGTATAGAATACCTGTCAGGAAGACAGCAGAGAGTCATGGTACGTGGCGAGGTGTCAGAGTGAGCGCCGGTGATGAGCGGGGTTCCACAGGGGTCAGTCCTAGGACCGGTGCTGTTTCTGGTATTTGTGAACGACATGACGGAAGGAATAGACTCCGAAGTGTCCCTGTTTGCAGATGATGTGAAGTTGATGATAATTCAATTGAACAAGGACAAGGCAGAACTACAAAGGGATCTGGACAGGCTGCAAGACTGGTCCAGCAATTGGCTCCTGGACTTCAACCCCACCAAGTGCAAAGTCATGAAGACTGGGGAAGTGCAAAGAAGACCGCAAACGGAGTACAGTCTAGGGGGCCATAGACTACAAACCTCAATCAAGGAAAAAGATCTTGGGGTGAGTATAACACCAGGCACATCTCCTGAGGCGCACATCAACCAAATAAATGCTGCAGCATATGGGCGCCTAGCAAACCTAAGAACAGCATTCCGACATCTTAATAAAGAATCGTTCAGGACCCTGTACACTGTGTACGTTAGGCCCATATTGGAGAATGCAGCACCAGTTTGGAACCCACACCTACCCAAGCACGTAAAGAAGCTAGAGAAAGTGCAAAGGTTTGCAACAATACTAGTCCTGGAGCTAAGGGGTATGTCCTATGAGGAGAGGTTAAGGGAAATCGACCTGACAACACTGGAGGACAGGAGAGATAGGGACGACATGATAATGACATATAAAATACTGAGAGGAATTTACAAGGTTGACAGAGGCAGAATGTTCCAGAGATGGGACACAGCAACAAGGGGACACAGTTGGAAGTCGAAGACTCAGATGAATCACAGGGATGTTAGGAAGTATTTCTTCAGTCACAGAGTGGTCGGGAAGTGGAATAGTTTAGGAAGCGATATAGTGGAGGCAGGTTCTATTCATAGCTTTAAGAAGAGGTATGATAAAGCTCATGGTGCAGGGAGAGTGACCCAGTAGCAGCCAGTGAAGAGGCGGGGCCAGGAGCTATGAATCGACCCCTGCAACCACAATTAGGTGAGTACACGCACCTCCTGTACCTCTCCCTTCTCTCTCTCTCACTCTTTCCCCTCTCCCTTTTCTCTCTTCTCTCTCTTCATATATCTCTCTTTCCCCTCTACCATTCCCTTCTCTCTCTCTCTCTCTCTCTCTCTCTCACTATTTCCCCTCTCCCTTCTCTCTCTCTCTCTCTTTCACCTCTACTTCTCCCTTGTCTCTTTATCACTCTTATCTTTCTTCCTTCTCTCTCTCTCTCTCTCTCTCTCTCTCTCTCTCTCTCTCTCTCTCTCTCTCTCTCTCTCTCTCTCTCTCTCTCTCTCTCTCTCCTCTACCTCTCCCTTCTCTCTCTCTCACTCATTCCCCTCTCCTTTTTTTTTCTCTCTCTCCCCCTCTAAAAAAATGGTAGGGACTCGAAGGACCCAGGGAGCACAGGAGAATGGTTCTGGTAAGGAGGAATGAAAGTAACAGCAGTGTAAAATGATGGAACAAGAGTGGGAGAGAAAACTAGGAGAGCTTTCTGTGAAATTGGAAAAAGAGGTTGGAGGAGGAGAAGAAGACTTGGGAGTCACAAGTCAAAGCTGCAGTAGCCAAGATAAGGGTCCTTGAAGATGAGGTAAACAGACTGAAGTGGGTTACAAGGGTACTGACCAGAGAAGACACAGCATCTAAAGCTGGTACACCCCTACTGAATGAGGGGCCCAACGCGAAGGAAGGAAATATAACTTACACTAAGGCCCTATCAGCCTACCAAGCAGGGCCAAGGAGTGAAAGGGGAGATCAGCCGGGTGCAAGTGGAGAGAGGGATAGGTCAACTGAAGAGGTGCGACCATCCCATCAAGAGCTACAGGAAAATTTAAGGGAGAAAATGGCCATGCACAGACAGGAACCAGAATCACAGAGGGAAAGGCAATGGGAGGAGGAGAGGGGGAAGTCAGTGTTTATTCATGTGCTCCAGGAGAGCGAGGGAAGGACACACACTGAAAGACGGCAGGTAGAAAGGAGATTGAGAACATTATCACATAAATATATGAAGAGGACATATCCGAGATTGTAAATTTTCAGAGAATAGGGGGTTACATGAAGGGAAGAAAACGACCAATCAAGCTGATTTTCAGAACAGAAACAGTGCGAAACAGGATCCTCCAAGAGAAAGCATGGTTGAAGGAATCAGCAGAATACAAAAAGGTGTTCCTAGACAGAGACAGAACAAAAACAGAATGACAGCAGCTGAGGGAGAGGACACAAAAGCGAAGGGAGCTAGGAGGAGAGACAAGGACAGAATCAGCAGAGGACAACCAGATCAGGGCAGGGCAACAAGAGCAAGCGCACACCACAGAACCCCACAACCAATCACGCTATCCTAACACAAATGACAATACCCCACCCAACTTTTCTCTATAGAATCCTGCAGTACACTGCCCGGTCCCCCACCCCCACTAACCCCGAAAACACAGTGTTGGAGATGAAACTGAAGGTATGGTACACCAACCCTGACGGAATAACAAATAAGTGGGAGGAGTGGCATGAAAGATTCAAAGAGGCATCACCGGACATCATAGCTCTCACAGAAACCAAGCTCACAGGTATGATAACAGATGCCACCTTTCTAAAGGGATATCAGATCCTGCGGAAAGACAGAGGGAACAGAGGGGATGGAGGAGTGGCACTGCTGATCAAAAATCAATGGGATTTTGATGAGCTGGAGAGAGGAGATAGGAGAGGCAAGATATTACATAGTAGGAACGCTTCAGTCTGGAGATCCCAATGTGGTAAATGCAGTGATGTATAACCCACCACAGAACAGCAGGAGGCCAAGGCAAGAGTATGATGATAGTAATAGAGCGATGGGTGACACACTAGCTGAAGTGGCCAGAAGGCCTCAAGCAAGCAGAGCGAAGCTACTGATCATGGGTGACTACAACCAAAAGGAAATCGATTGGGAGAACTTGGAGCCACATGGAGGCCAAGAAACGTGGAGGGCTAAAATGATGGAGCTTGTACTGGAAATCTTCATGTACCAACACGTAAGGGACACTACCAGAGAGAGAGGAGAGGATGAACCAGCGAGACTGGACCTAATATTCACCTTGAGTAGTGCAAATATTGAGGACATCACATATGAAAGACCCTTTGGGCCAGTGATCATGTGGTTTTAAGCTTCGAATGCGCAGTAGAGTTACTAATGGAGTGGGAAGCAGGAAGGGCTGGACTAATGAAGCCAAACTACAAGAAAGAGGACTACGTGGGCATGAAGAACTTCCTGAACGGGGTTTAGTGGAACAGAGAACTGCCAGGGAAGTCAGTAAACGAGATGATGGAATATGTGCCAACAATATGCAAGGAAGCTGAGGAGAGGTTTGTACCCAACGGTAACAGGAATAGTGAAAAAGCCAGGATGAGCCCGTGGTTCACCCAAAAGTGCATGGATGCCAAAACCAAGTGTGCTAGGGTGCTGAGAGAGGGAGCAGAGGCGCTATGTGTACCACTAACAACAATATTCAACACATCTATCGAAACAGGAAGATTACCTGAGGTATGGAAGACACCAAATGTGGTCCCAATTTTTAAAAATATGGAGACAGACATGAGGCACTAACCTACAGACCAGTGTCATTAACATGTATATTATGCAAAGTCATAGAGAAGATTATCAGGAGAAGAGTGGTGGAACACATAGAAATGAATGAGCTTATCAATGACTGCCAACATGGTTTCAGGGACGGAAAATCCTGTGTCACAAACCTTCTGGAATTCTATGACAGGGTGAAGAGAGAGAGAGGGGTGGGTAGATTGCATTTTCTTTGACTGTAATAAGGAGTTTGACACAGTTCCACTCAGATATTAGTGCAAAAGCTGGAGGACCACTCAGGAGTAACAGGGAAGGCACTTCAATTGATCTGGGAATACGTGTCCGGAAGACAGCAGCGAGTCATGGTACGTGGCGAGGTGTCAGAGTGGGCGCCAGTGACGAGTGGGGTTCCACATGGGTCATTCCAAGGACCGGTGCTGTTTCTGGTATTTGTGAACGACATAATGGAATTAAAAGACACCGAAGTGTCCCTGTTTGCAGATTATGTGAAGTTGATGAGATAAACTCAATCGGACGAGGACAAGGCAGAACTACAAAGGGATCTGGACAGGTTGCAGGCCTGGTCCAGCAATTGGCTTCTGGAGTTAAACCCAACCAAGTGCAAAGTCATGAAGATTGGGGATGGGCAAAGAAGACCAAAGACAGAGTACAATGTAGGGGCCAGAGACTACAAACCTCAATCAAGGAAAAAGATTTTGGGGTGATTATAACACCAGGCACATCTCCTGAGGCGCACATCAACCAAATAACTGCTGCAGCATACGGGCGCCTAGCAAACATAAGAACAGAATTCCGACATCTTAATATGGAATCGTTCAGGACCCTGTACACTCTGTACGTTAGGCCCGTATTGGAGTATGCAGCACCAGATTGGAACCCACACCTAGCCAAGCACGTAAAGAAGCTAGAAAAAGTGCAAAGGTTTGCAACAAGACTAGTCCCGGAGCTAAGGGGTATGTCCTACGAGGAGTGGTTAAGGGAAATCGACCTGACGACACTGGAGGACAGGAGAGATAGGGAGAGTCATGATAACGACATATAAAATACTGAGAGAAATTCACAAGGTGGACAGAGACAGAATGTTTCAGTGATGGGACACAGCAACAAGGGGACACAGTTGGAAGTTGAAGACTCAGATCAATTACAGGGATGTTAGGAAGTATTTCTTCAGTCACAGAGTGGACGGGAAGTGGAATAGCTTGGGAAACGATGTAGTGAAGGCAGGTTCCATTCGTAGCTTTAAGAAGAGGTATGGTAAAGCTCATGGTGCAGGGAGAGTGACCCAATAGCGGACAGGGAGGAGGCAGGGCCAGGAGAAATGAATCGACGCCTGCAACCACAACTAGTTGAGTACAACTAGGTGAATACACACACACACACACACACACACACACACACACGTTCCGAATAGGTAAAACTGGTCAATTAGCAAGAACTTATTGCCCCCGGTGGCCTGCTGGCTGAAGCTCTTACCTCACGCACGGAGGGCCTGGGTTCAATTCCCGGTGGGGCGGAAACATTTTGAAGTGTTCCCTTACACACACACACACACACACACACATACAACAGGCGTAGTGTCTAATCGACATGTGCCTAGGACAAAATGGTAACTAACTAACACACACACACACACATTGTACGTGACGAGGTGTCAGAGTGGGCAACTGTGACGAGTGGGGTTCCACAAAGGTCAGTCCTAGGACGTGTACTGTTTTTGGTGTATGTGAATGACATGACGGAAGGAATAGACTCAGAAGTGTCCCTATTTGCAGATGATGTGAAGTTAATGAGAAGAATTAAAACAGTCGAGGATCAGGCAGGACTACAAAGAGACCTGGACAGGCTACAAGCCTGGTCCAGTAACTGGCTCCTTGAATTTAACACTGCTAAATGTAGAGTCATGAAGATCGGGGAAGGGCAAATAAGACCGCAGACAGAGTATAGTCCAGGTGGCCAAAGACTGCAAACCTCACTCAAGGAAAAAGATCTTGGGGTGAGTATAATACCGAGCACATCTCCTGAGGCACACATTAATCAGATAACTGCTGCAGCATACGGGCGGCTGGCAAACCTAAGAATAGCGTTCCAATACCTCACTAAGGAATCGTTCAAGACTCTGTACACCATATACGTCAGGCCCATACTGGAGTATGCAGCACCAGTTTGGAACCCACACCTGGTCAAGCACGTCAAGAAACTAGAGAAAGTGCAAAGGTTTGCAACAAGACTAGTCCCAGAGCTAAGGGGATTGTCCTACGAAGAAAGGTTAAAGGAAATCGGCCTGACGACACTAGAGGACAGGAGGGTTAAGGGAGACATGATAACGACATATAAAATACTGCGAGGAATAGATAAGGTGGACAGAGACAAGATGTTCCAGAGAGGGGACACAGAAACAAGGGGTCATAATTGGTAGTTGAAGACTCCTATGAGTCAAAGAGGTGTTAGAAAGTATTTCTTCACTCATAGAGTTGTCAGGAAGTGGAATAGCCTAGAAAGTGACGTAGTGTAGGCAGGAACCATACATAGTTTTAAGACGAGGTTTGATAAAGCTCATGGAGCAGGGAGAGAGAGAGGACGTAGTAGCAATCAGTGAAGAGACGGGGCAAGGAGCTATGACTCGACCCCTGCAACCACAAATAGGTGAGTACACATGTAAAGGGACATAGAGATGGGGACAGAATGTTTCAGAGATGGGACACAGCAACAATTGACCATGTAAAATTGGTCTATTATGTCCTTTCTAAAATTTTATTTTATACATTTAAAGATACATATTTTTTTATTTATGTTTATGTAAAATTTAATAATATTGAATCAAAAGAACCTTAGAAAACTTACCTAACCTTATAATAATAAGCTCAATTTAATTTAGCCTAATGCAACTAAATATATTTTAGATAAGTTTACAGTAATTAAATAATAAAGGAACAGAATGATTTTTTTTTCGTTAGGTTCTGAATTACGTTTGCGAAATTATTGCATACACAAATTTTAGCTTGCCTTTTTCGTCAATCAAGAAAATGTTGCTGTGATATATATATATATATATATATATATATATATATATATATATATATATATATATATATATATATATATATATTATTAACACATCAGCCGTCTCTCACCAAGGCAGGGTGGCCCGAAAAAGAAAAAAACTTACATCATTCACTCCATCACTGTCTTGCCAGAGGCGTGCCTACACTACAGTTATAAAAACTGCAACATTAATTTAACACCCCTTTTTCAGAGTACCAGCACTGTACTTCTAATCTCCAGGAATCAAGTCCAACCTGCCACTTTCCCTGAAACCCTTCATAAATATTACCTTGCTTACACTCCAACAGCACGTCAAGTCCTAAAAAACATTTGTCTAAATTCGCTTCTAACACGCTCACGCACTCTTGTTGGAAGTTCAAGCCACTTGCATACAAAACCTCCTTTACCCCTCCCTCCAACCTTTCCTAGGCCAACCCCTACCCTGCATTCCCTCCACTACAGATGTATACACCCTCGAAGTCATTATATTTCGTTCCAACCTCTCTACATGTCCAAACCACCTCAACAACCCCTCCTCAGCCCTCTGGATAATAGTTTTGGTAATCCCGCACCTCCTCCTAATCTCCAAACTACGGATTATCTGCATTATATTCACACCACACATTGCCCTCAGACATGACATCTCCACTGTCTCCAGCCCTCTTCTTGTTGCAACATTCACAACCCATGTCTCACACCCATACAAGAGCGTTGATATAACTATATTCTCATACATTCCCCTCTTTGCTTTCATGGATAAAGTTATTTGTCTCTACTAACTCCTCAATGCACCACTCACCTTTTTCCCCTCGTAATTCTATGATTTTCCTCATCTTTCATTGACCCATCCGCTAACATGTCCACTCCCAAATATCTGAATACATTCACCTCCTACAAACTCTCTCCCTCCAGTTTGATATCCAATCTTCCGTTACCTAATTTTTTGGTTATCCTCATCACAGTACGCTTTCCTATATTCACTATTAATTTCCTTCTTTTACATACCCTACCAAACTTATCAATCAACCCTGCAACTTCTCTTCAGAATCTCCCAAAAGCACAGTGACAACTCCCATTTTGTGTTAGATTCTTTATCTTTTAACCCCACACCTCTTGCCAACACCCGAGCATTCACTTCTCTTACAACTCCATCTATACATATGTTGAACTACAATGGTGACATCACACATCCCTGTCTAAGGCCTACTTTTGCTGGGAAATAATCCCCCTTTCGCCTACATTCTCTAACCTGAGCCTCACTATCCTCGTAAAGACTCTTCACTGCTTTCAGTAACCTACCTCCTATTACATACATTTGCAACATCTACCACATTGGCCCCTTATCCACCCTGTCATATGCCTTTTCCAAATCCATAAATGCCACAAAAACCTCTTTACCCTTATATAAATACTGTTCACCCATATGTTTCACTGTAAACACTTGGTCTACACACCCCCTACCTTTCCTGAAGTCTTCTTGTTCATCTGCTATCCTACTCTCCGTCTTACTCTTAATGCTTTCAATATTAACTCTACAATACACTTTACCAGGTTTACGCAACAGACTTATTCCCCTATAATTTTTACATTCTCTTTTGTCCCCTTTACCCCTATACAAAGGAACAATACACGCTCTCTGCCAATCCCTAGGTACCTTACCCTCTTCCATACATTTATTAAATAATAGCACTAACCACTTCAAAACTATATCTCCACCTGCTTTTAACATTTCTATCTTTATCCCATCAATCCCAGCTGCCTTACCCCCTTTCATTCTACCCACTGCCTCACGAACTTCCCCCACACTCACAACTGGCTCTTCCACACTCCTACAAGATGTTATTCCTCCTTGCCCTACACACGAAATCACAGCTTCCCTGTCTTCATCAACATTTAACAATTCCTCAAAATATTCCCTCCATCTTCCCGATACCTCTAACTCTCCATTTAATAACTCTTCTCTCCTATTTTTAACTGTCAAATCCATTTGTTCTCTAGGCTTCCTCAACTTATTAATCTCACTCCAAAACTTTTTCTTATTTTCAACAAAATTTGTTGATAACATCTCATCCACCCTCTCATTTGCTCTCTTTTTACATTGCTTTACCACTCTCTTAACCTCTATTTTTCTCTCCATATACTCTTCCCTCCTTGCATCACTTCTACTTTGTAAGAACCTCTCATATGCTAACTTTTTCTCTCTTACTACTCTCTTTACATCATCAGTGTTGCCTCTTGCAAGACAGTGATGGAGTGAATGATGATGAAAGTTTTTTCTTTTTCGGGCCACCCTGCCTTGGTGGGAAACGGCTGATGTGTTAATACAAAAAATTATATATATATATATATATATATATATATATATATATATATATATATATATATATATATATATATATATATATATTTAACACGTCATCCGTTTCCCACCAAGGCAGGGTGACCCGAAAAAGAAGGAACACTTTCATCATCATTCACTCCATCACTGTATTGCCAGAGGTATGCCGATACTACAGTTCTAAAACTGTAACATATCTCCACTCCTCCTTCAGAGTGCAGGCACTGTAATTCCCACCTCCACTCCTCCTTCAGAGTGCAGGCACTGTACTTTCCACCTCCAGGACTAAGTCCAGCTAACCGGGTTCTCTGAATACCTTCATAAATATTGTCTTGCTAACACTATGACAGCATGTCATGTCATAAACTCCATTTAGCCCCCCTCACTTCCATCACGCTTACTCACGCTTGCTGGAACACTAAGCCCGTTGTACACAAAACCTCCTTTACCCCCCTCTCTCCATCCTTTCCTAGGACGATCCCTACCCCGCCTTCCTTCCACTACAGATTTATACGCCCTCCAAGTCACTCTAGTTTGTTCCTTCCTCTCGAAGTGTCCAATCCACTTCAGCAATCCCTCTTGAGCCCTCATGACAACCCTTATAGTAACCCCGCACCTCCTTCCAATCTCCAAGCTACAGATTCTCTGCAAAATATTCACACCACACATTGCCCTAATACACCTTGTTTCAACATTCACCACTCATGCTTCTTACCCATATATAAGCGTTGGTGACACTATACTCACATACATTCCTGTTTTTACTTCCATGGATAAAGTTCTTTGTCTTCACAGACTCATCAGTTCCATGGTCCACCTCGTCTTTCACTAACCCATCTACTAACAAGTCCCCTCCCAGATATCTGACCATATTCACTTCCTCCATACTCCGTCCCTCCAGTCTTTATTTTGTTATCCTCTTTACTTTGTTCTTTCCTATGATCACTCTTAATTTCAAACTTTTACATACCCTCCTAAATTCGCACACTAACCTCTGCAACTTGTCTTCAGAGTCTCTCAAAGACACAGTGTCTTCAACAAAAAGAATTTTGTGACAGCTTCAACTTTGTGTTTGATTTTTAGTCTTTAAATCCAACTTACGAATTGCCATGACAGTGACCTCCATCGAAGACATTGCAAGACTCCAAGCGGACATCAACGAAATCTTAAATGGGCCGCAGAAAACAATATGAAGATCAATGAAGATAAATTTCAACTGCTCATATATCGAAAACTTGAAATAAAATTTTGATCAGAGTATAAAACAAATTCTAACCATCCAATAGAGCGAAAAACTAATGTCAATGATCTGAGAGTGATAATGTCAGAGGATCTCAACTTCGAAGACCACAACAATGTATCTACCTCATCTGCTAGGAAAATGATATGATGAATAATGAGAACCTTCAAAGGTAAGGACGCAAAGTCCATGATTATTCTCTTCAAATCGCTTGTTCAAGAAGGTGCTGTCTTCAAGAAGGTGCTGGAGAGCCACGTAAAGTCAGTACCTGACCAGCCAGGCTGTGGTTCGTACGTCGGTTTACGTGCGGCCAGCAGTAGCAGCCTGGTGTATCAGACTCTGATCCACCATGAAGCCTGGTCTCAGACCGGGCCACGGGGGCGTTGACCCCCGAAACCCTCTCCAGGTAAACTCTAGGTAAACACCTGCTTCCAATACTGGAGCATTAACTTCTCTTACATTAACCTGTACCTCACTATCCTCGTAAAAGGATATTCGCTTTTCTTCCCTCTCGTACCACCCTTGCGGGCCGCTAGCCTCATTGCAGTGCTCCTTCCCATATGACTGTCTCCTCTACTACCATTACTACTACTACTACTTCCACTACTCCATCATTACCCCACTCTCTTGTACCCTCCCCTGTCTGCCTGCCTATAAATACCCTTCCTCTGTCTTTGTGTGTTAGTGTGACTTTGTAAATGGTCCAAGTCGGGCCGAAACGTCGTCGTAAGCTCCTCTCTTTTATATGTGAGGGTTGTGTGTGTATAGTGAGGTAACCTACCACCTATCCCATTTATTTTAATAATCTGCTACAATGCTATTTTTTTTTCTTTACCTTTATATAAAGTAACTATGCATGATCTTTCCTAATGCCTAAGTACCTTCTCCTCTTCCATACATTTATTAAATGAAAGCACCAACCACTCCAAAACTATATCCCCACTTTTTTTTCAATATTTCTGTCTTTATCCCATCAATCACAACTACTTTATTCCCTCTTATTCTACCCAATGCTTCACGTACTTTCTTCACAATTACGTCAGGTTCTTCCTCACTCCTAAAGGTTATTATATGTCCCTGGGTAATGCCCGCAATGACAGCTTCCCTATCTTCTTCAATAATTAACACTTCATCAAAATATTTCCTTCATCTCTCAGCTACCTCCTACTCCCATATAACAACTCTCCTCTTCTGTTATTATCTGTCAAATCCATTCGTTCTCTAGTCTTTCTTAAATTATAAATCTCATCAAAATTTGTTGACAGCATATCTCATTTGCGATCCTTTTATTTTTAATCATCACTCTCTTAACTTCTCTTTTTCTATCCATATACTCCTCTCTTCTTACATCACTTCCACTTTGTAAAATCTTATATGCTAACTTTTTCTCTTTACCACATCACTTAACCAACCACTCTTCTTGCCTCCAACACCCACTTTCCTATAACCACACACTAACCCCCCCCCCTTTTACCTCATTGCCTATATTCTCACTAGCTCATCATTATACCAATTGCTTATATCTTAAATGCCTCCTCCTTTAGTTTATAAACCTTCACCTCTCCCTTGCTGCTGTCATTCTTGTATCCCATCTACCTTAATCTTTCACTGTAGCTACAACTATAAATGATCTGATATATCTGTCTCACAATCTGAATTAAACCCATCAACTTTTGTCTACTAATATTTAGAACAAAAAACTATTAGCATTTCGCTTTATATCAAATGTTCTTTACTTTATATCCCTCTTTTCTTAAAATATGTATTAACGATTATCAAATCTCATTTATCCTTGGCACCCCAAACTCACCTTCCACGTCCTCTGTTACTGTGTCTCCCACGTTGTGATGTGTTACAGTGATGTGTTACAGTGATGTGTTACAGTGATGTGCTACAGTATCAAGGACCTGTAAAGTAACAGAACATCATAAGACTTATGAAACTGAGATATTACCTCACATAGAGTATTACACCCGGTACATTATGATGCAGCCATGAATTAAGATTACAACATAAGTATTAGGACTGGACAAGAGCCTAATGCTCTGCTTATTCATGTAAGACATTTTAACCATCAAATAAGTTTTCAAAAGACCAAGTGTTATAATATTGTTCAAAATAGATTCATTCTATTTAAATTAATTTAAGCTAATTTGACAAGTCCTCGATCATCCCACCAGCATCATAATGGGACGGTAAATGAGGTGATAATTGACTATTATAAGTCTTTTGCTGTTCTATTATTTTTACAGAATCGGACTTTTTGGGCAGCTCACTATTGCTGCAGAAGGTGACCCAGCGTAGCGCCGGCAGCTACCTCTGCATTGCCAGTAACGGCTACCCACCATCTATTAGTAAAAGAATTGTTGTTAACGTGAACTACGTGCCTGAAGTGAAGGGGCCTAAATTAACTACATGGGCGTCCGTGGGCGCCACCGTCAGCCTCACCTGCCTGTTCGCTGCACATCCCGCCCCTCGGGTTGTCTGGATGAGAGAAAACCTCCTGGGATCACAGTTACTTAATGATGAATATTTCACCGTCACTCCACAGGACGGACACCCGCCTTACACGTGAGTAACTGCCTCAGCCCTCATGGGTTTTGTGTATCTCTCTTAAGTGTTATGTATATACAGATGGATTATGTTTTACGAAACACATCAATACCATTTTTTTTAATTACTAGCTATAGTAGGGCTTAAAAAATCATGATTTCTTATGTGGTGAAACTTTTGAAGATTATAATTTTAATCTGTTTTTCCTCCCCCTGTCATCCTTCATTGTGAGTTCTCATTTCAGTCTCCTGAAGCCCATGAATAATTATTGGCCTCTCTTTCTCCTCTTCCTATTTCTTTCTCCTCAGTATCTCTGGGTCTGATTTAAGCATCTCAGTTATTGTCTTCCTTGTTATTTCCTGAACCACCCGGTTGCCACATCTCCCTTCTACAAAGGACGTCTCCACTATTGTATTGATCAACTCATTTAGTATTTTTCCCACTCTTTTTCCATCGTGCTCTTGATCCTTGCTGCCCATGCTTTCTCGTCAGATCAGTCTTGCTTTGTTCCCTTTCCTCTTAATCCTGCCTTTCGGTACCCCATTTTTTTTATCCTGTGTAAGATACCGTAGTTTCCACACACACGTGAGGGTGTCACGTACTCACCTAGTTGTGGTTGCAGGGGTCGATTCATAGCTCCTGGCCCCGCCTCTTCACTGGCCGCTACTGGGTCACGCTCCCTGCTCCATGAGCTTTATCATACCTCTCCTTAAAGCAATGTATGGAACCTGCCTCCACTACATCGCTTCCAAAGCTATTCCACTTCCCGACCACTCTGTGACTGAAGAAATACTTCCTAACATCCCTGTGATTCATTTAAGTCTTCAACTTCCAACTGTGTCCCCTTGTTGCTGTGTCCCCTCTCTAGAACAGTCTGTCTCTCTCCACCTTGTCAATTCCTCTCAGTATTTTATAAGTCGTTATCATGTCGTCCCCTATCTCTCCTGTCCTCCAGTGTCGTCAGGTCGATTTCCCTTAACCTCTCCTCGTAGGACATACCCCTTAGCTCCGGGACTAGTCTTGTTGCAAACCTTTGCACTTTCTCTAAGTTCTTTACGTGCTTGGCTAGAAGTGGGTTCCAAACTGGTGCTGCATACTCCAGTATGGGCCTAACGTACACAGTGTACAGGGTCCTGAACGATTATTTATTAAGATGTCGGAATGCTGTTCTTAGGTTAGCTAGGCGCCCATATGCTGCAGCAGTTATTTGGTTGATGTGCGCCTCAGGAGATGTGCCTGGTGTTATACTCACCCCAAGATCTTTTTCCTTGATTGAGGTTTGTAGTCTCTGACCCCCTAGGCTGTACTCCGTCTGCGGTCTTCTTTGCCCTTCCCCAATCTTCATGACTTTGCACTTGGTGGGGTTGAACTCCAGGAGCCAATTGCTGGACCAGGCTTGCAGCCTGTCCAGATCCCTTTGTAGTTCTGCCTGGTCCTCGTCCGATTGAATTCTTCTCATCAACTTCACATCATCTGCAAACAGGGACACTTCGGAGTCTATTCCTTCCGTCATGTCGTTCACAAATACCAGAAACAGCACCGGTCACAGGACCGACCCCTGTGGAACCCCACTCGTCACCGGCGCCCACTCTGACACCTCGCCACGTACCATGACTCGCTGCTGTCTTCCTGACAGATATTCCCTGATCCATTGTAGTGCCTTCCTTGTTATCCCTGCTTGGTCCTCCAGCTTCTGCACTAATCTTTTGTGTGGAACTGTGTCAAACGCCTTCTTACAGTCCAGGAATATGCAATCTACCCACCTCTCTCTCTCTTGTCTTACTGCTGTCACCATGTCGTAGAACTCCAGTAGGTTTGTGACACAGGATTTTCTGTCCCTTAAACCGTGTTGGCCGTCGTTGATAAGCTCATTCCTTTCTAGGTGCTCCACCACTCTTCTCCTGATAATCTTCTCCATGACTTTGCATACTATACATGTCAGTGACACTGGTCTGTAGTTTAGTGATACGTTCCTGTCTCCTTTTTTAAAGATTGGAACTACATTTGCTGTCTTCCATACCTCAGGTAGTTGCCCCGTTTCGATAGACGTGCTGAAGATTGTTGTTAGGGGTACACATAGCTCCTCTGCTCCCTCTCTCAGGACCCATGGAGAAATGTTATCCGGCCCCATCGCCTTTGAGGTATCCAGCTCGCTTAGTAGCCTCTTCACTTCCTCCTCAGTTGTGTGTATTACGTCCAGCACTTGATGGTGTACCCTACCTCTCCTCCTTTCTGGAGGGCCTTCTATCTCCTCTGTGAACACCTCTTTGAATCTTATGTTGAGCTCCTCACACACTTCGCGGTCATTTCTTGTGACCTCCCCTCCTTCCTTCCTCAGCCTGATCACCTGGTCCTGTACTGTTGTTCTCCTCCTGATGTGACTGTACAACAGCTTCGGGTCAGATTTGGTTTTCGCTGCTATGTCATTCTCATACTGACGTTGGGCCTCCCTTTTTACCTGTGCATATTCGTTTCTACCTCTACGACTGCTCTCCTTATTTTCCTGGGTTCTTTGCCTTCTATACTTTTTCCATTCCCTAACACATTTGGTTTTGGCCTCCCTTCACCTTTGGGTGAACCACGGGCTCATCCTGGCTTTTTCGTTGTTTCTGTTTCCCTTGGGTACAAAACCTCTCCTCAGCTTCCTTGCATATTGTTGTCACAAATTCCATCATCTCGTTTACTGATTTTCCTTCCAGTTCTCTGTCCCACTGAACCCCGTTTAGGAAGTTCTTCATGCCCGCGTAGTCCCCTTTTTTGTAGTTTGGCTTCATTCTTCTGGTTCTATCTGCCTCCCCAACCACCTGTAACTCTACTGTGTAATCAAAGCTTAGAACCATATGGTCACTGGCCACGAGGGGACATTCGTGTGTGATGTCCTCAATATCCGCACTACTTAAGGTGAATACTAGGTCCAGTCTCGCTGGTTCATTCTCTCCTCTCTTCCTGGTAGTATCCCTTACGTGTTGGTACATGACGTTTTCCAGTACCACCTCCATCATCTTAGCCCTTCATGTATCTTGGCCCCCATGTGGCTCCAAGTTCTCCCAGTCAATTTCCTTGTGGTTGAAGTCACCCATGATCAGTAGCTTTGCCCTGCTCGCATGAGCCCTTCTGGCCACTTCATCCAGTGTGTCAACCATCGCTCTGTTACTCATCATTCTATTGCCTTGGCCTCCTGCTGTTCTGGGGTGGGTTATACATTACTGCAATTACCTCCTTGGGACCTCCAGACTGTAGCATTCCTATTATGTAATCTCCTGCTTCTCCTCTGTCTCCTCTCTCCAGCTCATCAAAATCCCATTGTTTTTTTATCAGCAGTGCCACTCCTCCATCCCCTCTGTTCCCTCTGTCTTTCTTCAGGATCTGGTATCCCATTGGAAAGATGGCATCTGTTATCATGCCTGTGAGCTTGGTCTCTGTGAGAGCTATTATGTCCGGTGATGCCTCTTTGACTCTTTCGTGCCACTCCTCCCACTTATTTGTTATTCCATCAGCATTTGTGTACCATACCTTCAGTTGTCTCTCTACCACTGTGTTTTGGGGGGTCTGTGAGGGTGGCGGACCTGGCGGTGGACTGTAGGATTCTATAGTGGAAAGTTGGGTTGGGGGTGTGAGTGTGGGTTGTAGTTTGTTTTGGGATAGTGTGCATGGTTGTTGGGTGTTTGGGTGGTTCTGTGTTTGCTCGTTCTTGTTGCTCTGCCCTGCTCTGGTTGTCCTCTGCTGATTCTGTCCTTGTCTCTCCTCCTAGCTCATTTCGCGTTTGTGTCCTCTCTCTCAGCTGCTGTAGTTCTGTTTTTGTTCTGTCCTTGTCTAGAAACACCCTCCTGTGTTCTTCCGTTTCCTTCAATCGTGGTTTCTCTTAGAAGATTCTGTCCCACACTTTTTCTGTCCTGAGAATCAGCTTGAGCGTTCGTTTTCTCTCCTTCGAATACCCCCCTATTCTCTGAAAATTTACAATCTCGGACATGACTTCTTCACCTATTTCTTTGAGAATGTTCTCAATCTCTTTTCTTTCTGCCTGTCGTCTTTCAGTGTGTGTGCTTCCCTCTCTCTCCTTCAGCCCATGAATAAACACTGCCTTTGCCCTCTACTCCTCCCATTGCCTTTCCCTCTGCAGCTCTGGTTCCTGTCTGTACATGGCCATTTTCTCCCTTTGTTTTTCCTGTAGCTCTTGGTGGCATGCTCGTGCCTCTGCGTTTGCCCTATTCCCCTCTCCACCTGCTCCCAGCTGCTCAACCCCATCACTCCTTGGCCCTGCTTGGCCTTGTTTGTGTGAATGTGTGTGTGCTTACCAAACTGTACTCACCTAATTGTGGTTACGAGGGTCGAGTCAAAGCTCCTGAACCTTCCTCTTTACTGTGTGTGTCCCATTTGTTCATCGGGTCTTTATCCCGATGATCGTGTATTTTGTCAGGGGTGTAGATACCCAGAGTCAATTACACTATGTAACACAATTTTTGTGCCTGGCAAGTAAGTGTTATTTTCCAACTTCTTTTATTGCAAAATAGAAAATGCCCATTATTCCTTTTAAACTTTGCTTTTGTGGCTTACACGATGAATTTTTGACAAAAAAATGGCTAAAGTTCAATATTTTTTGTTTTTTTGGATGTAAAACAAAAACATAATAAAATAAATAAAATTTCAAAAAATCAAATTTACACAAATTTTATTTTAAACTTTCTGAAACATTTACAAAGTTAGTTAAAAATGAGCAGTTTTTCTAGATTTACGAGCAGCAACAAATCACTTTCCCGTTTAAGTCCCCAAATGTTGTCTGCCATCATGTTTTCATAATAGGATCCCTGATATCTGTGTTCAAAGTCCATTATATCTTGGTGGAAGCGCTGCCCTTGCTCCTCTGAGTATGCTCCCATATTCTCCTTGAAATTGTCAAGATGAGCATCAAGGATATGGATCTTAAGGGACATCTTACAGCCCATCTGACCATAGTTTTTACCAAGGTCTCAACAAGTTCTACATAATTGTCAGCCTTGTTGTTGCCCAGAAAGCCCTGTGCTACAGCAACAAAACTCTCCCGGCTTCCTTTTCCTTCTCTGTGAGCTTTGGAAATTCTGAGAACTCCATGATTTTCCTGTCTTGTGGTCCAGTGAAGATGCCAGCCTTCATCTTTGTCTCTGATAGCTTGGGAAAGAAGTCTTGAAGATACTTGAAGGTTGCAGACTCTTTGTCAAGAGCTGTAACAAACTGTTTCACTAGCCTTAGTTTGATGTGTAATGGAGGAAACAAAACCTTTTTGAGGATCCACCAATAGTTTATGTTTGATATTATGTCTTACTACTGAGAACTCTGTTCTTTGTGGCCAGTGCTTCCTCAGGTAATGTGCTGCTGTGTCTCTACTATCCCAGTGACAGAGATAACAGGGACACTTGTAAAGACATTCTTGGAATCCCATCAAAAATGCCACCATTTTGAAGTCTCCAATACCCTCCCAGCCATACTTATTATAATTCAAAGCTTCCAGTAGACGTTTGACATTGTTGTAGTCCTTCTTAAGATACACTGAATAAGCCAAGGAAAGAGATGGATATTTGTTCCCACTGTGCAGTACAGCTTTTAGGCTTCTGGAGGAGCTGTCAATGAAGAGTCTCCACTCATTTGTATTGCATGCAATTCAAATTACAGAATCACAACCTGTCTTCATTAGTGAAGAAGCTTGAGAAATGTTGGTGACATTTTCTTTGGCATGTCACTTGCACACTTTCATCCACCAAGTCCCACTCCTTGAGCCTTGAAAACAAAAGCTCAGTATTTGACTTTGTCAAACCAAGATCTCTGGTAAGATCATTGAGGTCTGTTTGGTTTGGGTAGTAAGGATTCCTCCCAACAGATGCATCTGTGAGATCATAGTCTTGTTCACTGTGATCTTCATATTCTGATTTGCTGCTTTCTTCTTCTGACGGTCGACTTCTTTCTGGAGGTGTAGGTACAGGAAGATCAGCACTGTGTGGTACTGGTGCAGTAGAAGAGGGAAGGTCTGGATAAGAAATAGCAGGTGCATTTTTCCCAGTTCGGTGTTTGGAATGATCCACCAGGCAGAAGTAGCAGTTGGTTGAGAGATCAGTGGGTTCACCAGGCAGAAGTAGCAGTGGGTTGAGTGATCAGTGGGTTAACACCATATTCTAGGAACAACAAACTTCATGGCTCTTTTTTCTCCTCTATATCATCCTGTAAAACAACAAAGGAGTTAGTTTCTGTTACATTGTATTTGAAAAATGCTCCTATTCAAGATTTTACCCTTCATATAAATAATGACTTTCTTACCTTCCAATGTTTTCTTACAATGGTCACAAGCAACATGAGGTGCCCAGGTCTTGTCTGGGTCGACAACTGGAATGCCAAAATATGCTTTGTAAAATTCACACATTTTTTTAGATGTTGTTACAGAGAACTTCTTTGTTCTTGTCTTAATTGACCACATATGTAGCAGAATGCATCTGGAGAATGATTGCAGCTTCTTGATGTCATGTTACTTCTGATGTGTCTTCTCAGGTAGCCAGAGCTGAACTGAATGCTGCTTTGTGAGTCCCTGTTTATATATTTGTCAACAAAACCCTGGAACATAATAGTTTTACATCAGTCTTTCTTGAAAGTGTTCCACAAGTGTCCTGGCCACACAAGCAAAGATCTGGAATCATTTTTTTTTTAATCTTGTTTAGTTATAAAGAATTAGGAAATGATGTTTATTTCCCAGGAACACGACACAAGTGAAAATTTGTTACATAGTTATATAATTTATGTGTTACCACGAATGTTAGTGCAGTAGTTCTTGAGAGTATGCCATCACAGGGAGCTTGTACTAGCCTAGTTGAGGGAAATTTTAGTACATAGTTCCTTTAACCCGTTTCGCTAACTGTGCCGCAGTACTACGGCTTAGAGGTCACTGTCAGTGCCGTTGTACTACGGCTCTCAGGTCACTGTCAGTGCCATAGTACTACGGCATTGAGGTCACTGTCAGTGCCATAGTACTACGGCATTGAGGTCACTGTCAGTGCCATAGTACTACGGCATTGAGGTCACTGTCAGTGCCATAGTACTACGGCATTGAGGTCACTGTCAGTGCCACAGTACTACGGCATTGAGGTCACTGTCTGTGTCATAGTACTACGGCATTGAGGTCACTGTCAGTGCCATAGTACTACGGCATTGAGGTCACTGTCAGTGCCATAGTACTACGGCATTGAGGTCACTGTCAGTGCCATAGTACTACGGCATTGAGGTCACTGTCAGTGCCATAGTACTACGGCATTGAGGTCACTGTCAGTGCCATAGTACTACGGCATTGAGGTCACTGTCAGTGCCATAGTACTACGGCACTGAGGTCACTGTCAGTGCCATAGTACTACGGCACTGAGGTCACTGTCAGTGCCATAGCAGTAGCAATGCGATGAGCGCAGCTCACACAGCTGAGCGGTATATTTGGGCCTAGATATAAGAGAATGGCTCAGTGGGATAAGTGTGCACTATATAATAAAATCCTGCAGCATATGCAGTGCATGATGAGAAAAAACTTCAACCGTGTTTTTGGTTTAAAAAAGTGACTTTGCGGTGTATTTCGAATAGTTTTTATGGTTGTATTCTCGGGTTCTTGGTTTTATTTCCCAGAATGAAAGATATGTTACAGAAATGGAGATTTATATTTTTTTAGGATTGTAAATAGCTTGAAATATTCGATTTTTGCCGACGCTGAAGAATAAAAAATCAGGTGACGGTTCTATTACACTCTCCTGGTGGGTCTTATATGCGTTCACAAATGTGGTAATATTATTTATACAGTTATTACAAGATTGCATAACAATTCTTTGTGTGAATTAAAAATCAAAATAAAATTCATGTACAAAACCTGGGAACGTAACTAATGAACAAATCAAATGTTATTTTACTCCCAAGAATGTGTTTATTCTAAACACTTTTTGATATTGGAATATTTTTTAATTTGCGTGAAATTGGACAAATTACCAATTTCGGATCGCTTTATTGGGTAGTTCAAATAGTTGATTGGGCAATTTCTTGTACTCAATCGATAAAATGTAAGACATACAAGCGAAATAGCTAAGAATTTAGCCGACTAGAATAGTATATTTGGCCTAAAATAGTTATCGAAGTGCGCAAAATCACCGATTCGTAAATATCGCTGACGCATCAAAATTCACATTAGCGTAATTTCGTAAATTTTCCATAAATCTTTGTACTTTTTGTTTTATTACTTTCAGAATGAGATTTTCTACCATTTCATTAGAAAAAAAAATAAATTCATAGAGATTGTGGACAGGTTTCAGATTACAGTCTCGACATTGAAAGGGTTAACGCAGGAGTTAGTGATTTAGGCTTTGCAGAAAATCTATGTGAATCTTGATTCACTTTTCCTGTCTATAGAAACTTTCTGAAAGTAGGTACTAATTGAAAAGCCAGAGAAGTGCGATGGAAGAAAACTATCCTTCCTTTTCAAACATTAAAATTCATCGTCAAACATAACTGGTTCTGTGTGATAAAAGGTTTTAAAAACAGACGAGTTGAAGGATTGAGACACTTATGCAACATATGGGAATCTTTATTGAAGAAACGTTTCACCACACAGTGGCTTCATCAGTCCAATACAAAGTATAAATGTTTAAGGGGAGGAGTAGTTTGAGGTAATCAGTCCCTCAGCCTGGAATCGATGTGTTCAGTCCATCAATCTTGTAGGAAGTACAGCATATGGCCAGAGAAGTGGTTTATATGCTGTAGTCAGGTGAGTGGAAGCAGGAGGAGGCGGAGTCACAGTGGAACCATCCACTAGTGTAAGTAGGTCTTCATCCAATGGCTGGACAAGTGTTGAAAAATTCCTAGTATCAAGATCCCATGATGTTGCAGTGTCTGACAGATGTGATAAATGGTTTTGAAAACCGACAAGTTGAAGATTGAGACACTTATTCACTTATGGGAATCATTTTGAAGAAACGTTTTGCCACAATTGTCCAACCTTTGGACGAAGACCTACTTACACTAGTGGATAATTCCATTGTGATCCCGCCTTCTCCAGCTTCGATTCACCTGACTACAATATATAAGCCACTTCTCTGGCACTATGCTGTACTTTCTACAAGAGTGATGGACTGAACACGTCGATTCCAGGCTGAGGGACTGATTACCTCAAACTCCTCCTCTACTTATACCTTCCTGCTTTGTATTGGACTGATGAAGCCACTGTGTGGCGAAACGTTTCTTCAATAAAGATTCCCATATGTTGCATAAGTGTCTCAATCTCTGTAACTGGTTCTACTGCGGGAAGCAAATGTTAAATTATTTAGAATGAAACAGTTATCACAGAATTATCAAAGCTTATTTCTTGGGTAGCATTGAAAATTAGGTTGAACAAATATTCTGTTAGTGGGATGGAATGTGAAAGACCTGCCTAGTATGGGCCAACAGGCCTGCTGCAGTGTTCCTCCTTTCTTATGTTCTTATGTTCCGCTGCATCGTAGTGATAGTCATGAACCTGAAACAAAAGAACTGTTGGAATAATGTTTGAGATCAGCAAATGAATGGATTAATAAATGTGGTGAAACGGAATAAATCTGTGTAAATAATGTTGATCTCGCAGTAGAAGATGACAAGCATGATCTTGTTTTGCCAACTTGAGATTATCTCGTGTTACTCCAGTTAAATTAAAAAAATATTGAAGTTGTTAATTTCTGCTAAATCCCATCTAAGTGTTAAAAGAGTGCAGGGGTCAGTCTGAAAGTGTCTTTACTGGCACTCTTTCGCCACCAAATTCCCTTGAATCCACTCTACAGTCGGCTTACTCCATTAATGATGTATCTTTAATAATCACCTGGCTAAAATTAAAGTAGGGTTCAAGCATTTTCGCAGTGATAAAGATGTCTAAAACTCACTGCTGTTCATGATAGGTACATGTCTAATACAAGAACAGAAAAAAAGCATCTTGCAGTATAATCTTGATACAAATTCATAAGCCCTTTTTAATAAGGGAATCATTCTATAAACATCCAGTTACATTTCAAGAGACAATTCATCAAGTTTCTTAGAATGTTGTTGATGAAGGTCACCAACAGTGTTAAACTGCATCTCTTGACTTTATGAATGACATGCCTGCAGAAACTAACCTTCCTGACTGATATATGACTCATGCTGTCAGCATCTATTGGTCAAGAAAATGCACTTTGTTGTTTGATGGATGAAACATTGATTCTTTGTCATCCAAAGATGCATTGTACCATGCTAAACATGTTGTCTCAGGTAAGATAATGCCTGACACTGACATTATATTTTCAATATCACAGAATGAATTTCTGTCCGTCAGAACAAGAAGTCATGGCTTTTCATTCACTTCCAGACAGGGGTAAGAAATCCTGGTATTACACGAAGCCAGAGCCAAGCATATACTGACTTTCTAATTTGTGATCACTGGAGATCCTACAACATTCTGTCATCCTTGTGTAGACTGACAAAAATTTACTTCAGTGTTGGTTATCAAAGTCTCTGAATTTATGGAACTATACATATATGAAGTATACAATAAGACCAATCAACATAAATAGCATCCACGTGATGAACATCCTCCTTCACACAGAATGAGACATCTTTTGTGTCGAAAAAAGTAAGTTGTTTCTGTCTGGATGATAATTTGGATTTTTTTTTATGTGACTCAATGAAGCCAAGCAAGAAATGAAAGGTCGCAAGTGTTGTAGAGGTGTGAACACAGCTCAGACCTCTCCAACACAATTGTCCTCAAAGATTTGTTAAGTTATACCATGAATTAAGGGAAGATCTTAGACTTCACCTTACTAAAGAGACAATGCAAATGCGATAGTAATTATGGACAAGGTAGATTATAGTGGAAAAATAAATATGTTATTAGAAGACTGGGGAACTTACGTGCCCCTTAAGAGTAGCTGTTCAAAATAAAATGCAAGTGCTGCAGAGTAAGTTTACTTTGCACATCAATGTGTTCATCTTATTTCTGCCAAAAAATGCATTAACAATCATCTTCTAAAGGATTGACACGAAGAGCTTCGAGTCCTCCTGAAAATATAACTCCAAAATCTGGTTCCCCTCAGAATAGTATTCTGTCTACGTATGAATTTTTATAGTATCTACAGTGCAATATGTCCAGCAATTACTACTATAAATCTAAATTTCTTTCATCCTTGCTGTTATGTTTCTCACATAAAACATTTTCTTGCGTGTTTATCTTGCTTATTTAATTCTTTAACTCTAGAAACATGTTTTATGATCACATAAGTATAAGGGTCGGTGAGTTGAAGAGCCTTCATCCATGGAATATTAACATGATTGATATTAACATGAGTAATTATTATTGTTTCTGTAATGAATTATTTGAATTTATAGAGTTTCAAAAGTAGATAAATCCAACAAATAAATTCAATATACGAACTTCAATAACAGCCATAAATTGAGATTTCATTTAAAATTTTGGTAATTAGAATATCGACCATCTTGGAAAATCTTGAAAAAAAAAAAACTATTTCTTATATAATTATTAAATTTTACGTATTTTACCATATCATAAATCTAATGAATGCAATAATTCATAAAATAAATAGATGTTTCTGGAGCACCAACTGAAAACAGAACCCAAGTGAAATAGACTGCCACATAATCACTCTTTCCTTCCAACATCAAAGCCACATGTCTGACTGGCTGAGCCTCAAAGCCACGTTAAAATATCTCTTTCTTTATCTCTCTCACCCTCTCTCTCTCTGTCTCTCTCTCTCTCTCTCTCACCCTCTCTCTCTCTCTCACCCTCTCTCTCTCTCTCACCCTCTATCTGTTCAATATTCACTTCACTCTCATATAGTGTTGCCAGATATCATTGTATGGTAAATATTCTCTTCCTGCTACCTACCTTTTACACATATGTTGCAGAGTTCTCAACCAGTTTATGTTGCAGATCAGTTACTCGTATCGTGCAAAGATTCCACCAAGAATATGTTGCACAGTTGTCACACAAAGTTTGTCACAGATCTTTTCCACAATGTACAGTATGTTACAGTTATCTTACACAGTATATGTTACAGTTATCTTACACATTATATGTTACAGTGATCTTATACAGTATATGTTACAGAGATCTTACACAGTATATGTTACAGTAATCTTACACAGTATATGTTACAGTGATCTTACACAGTATATGCTTCAGTGATCTTATACAGTATATGTTACAGTGATCTTACACAGTATATGTTACAGTGATCTTACACAGTATATGTTACAGTTATCTTACACAGTATATGTTACAGTTATCTTACACAGTATATGTTACAGTTATCTTACACAGTATATGTTACAGTTATCTTACACAGTATATGTTACAGTTATCTTACACAGTATATGTTACAGTTATCTTACACAGTATATGTTACAGTTATCTTACACAGTATATGTTACAGTGATCTTACACAGTATATGTTACAGTAATCTTACACAGTATATGTTACAGTGATCTTATACAGTATATGTTACAGTTATCTTACACAGTATATGTTACAGTGATCTTATACAGTATATGTTACAGTTATCTTACACAGTATATGTTACAGTGATCTTACACAGTATATGTTACAGTTATCTTACACAGTATATGTTACAGTTATCTTACACAGTATATGTTACAGTTATCTTACACAGTATATGTTACAGTTATCTTACACAGTATATGTTACAGTTATCTTACACAGTATATGTTACAGTGATCTTACACATTATATGTTACAGGAATCTTACACAGTATATGTTACAGTGATCTTACACAGTATATGTTACAGTGATCTTACACAGTATATGTTACAGTGATCTTATACAGTATATGTTACAGTTATCTTACACAGTATATGTTACAGTGATCTTACACAGTATATGTTACAGTAATCTTACACAGTATATGTTACAGTGATTTTACACAGTATATGTTACAGTGATCTTACACAGTATATGTTACAGTGATCTTATACAGTATATGTTACAGTAATCTTACACAGTATATGTTACAGTGATCTTATACAGTATATGTTACAGTTATCTTACACAGTATATGTTACAGTGATCTTACACAGTATATGTTACAGTAGTCTTACACAGTATATGTTACAGTGATCTTACACAGTATATGTTACAGTGATCTTACACATTATATGTTACAGTGATCTTATACAGTATATGTTACAGAGATCTTACACAGTATATGTTACAGTAATCTTACACAGTATATGTTACAGTGATCTTACACAGTATATGCTTCAGTGATCTTATACAGTATATGTTACAGTGATCTTACACAGTATATGTTACAGAGATCTTACACAGTATATGTTACAGTGATCTTACACAGTATATGTTACAGTAATCTTACACATTATATGTTACAGTGATCTTACACAGTATATGTTACAGTAATCTTACACAGTATATGTTACAGTGATCTTACACAGTATATGTTACAGTGATCTTACACAGTATATGTTACAGTAATCTTACACAGTATATGTTACAGTGATCTTACACATTATATGTTACAGTGATCTTACACAGTATATGTTACAGTAATCTTACACAGTATATGTTACAGTGATCTTACACAGTATATGTTACAGTAATCTTACACAGTATATGTTACAGTAATCTTACACAGTATATGTTACAGTAACTTACACAGTATATGTTACAGTGATCTTACACAGTATATGTTACATAACTGTCAGATATACGTTGCTCATCCCTTACATATTTGTTGTAAAAGATTGCAAGAACGCATTTTGCAAATCTCACCCACAAAATATGTTGCAGATATGTCACGCTGTATATGCTGCAGATTTACATACTTTATACGTGGCAAATTTCACACGCATATTTCGAAAATAATTCTGACAGTATGTTATGTTGCATATTTCACACACACAATGTATGTTACAGATCTTACATTTACCATTCTCGCTCTGTATTTCAGATCACTCGTATAGTATTTGCTGCAGATTTATCACACAGTAAAAGTTACAGATGTGTCTCATACAAGTTTCAGATCTCTCACTCATTGCAAGATGCAGATCTCGCACAGAATATGTTGCATATTTCTCGCAAAATATCTTACTGATATCTAATAAATGTGCTTCATATCTCTCAGACATAATAAGTTGCAGATCTCACACATAGTATATGTTGCAGATCACTCACACCGTGTATGTTGCAGACACAACATGACGCTTAACATGAGAAACTTGGTGCCGTCAGACTTCGGTATCTACACCTGCATCGTCAGGAACTTCCTGGGAGAGACGCAGGCTACCACTGTCCTGAGAGGTGAGTGTTGGAGGCGTTTAAGAACACTACCCAGGGATCCATCATGATTGGTGAGTGTTGAAGGACTTCAAGGGCACCATCCTGGGATCCATCATGATTGGTGAGTGTTGAAGGACTTCAAGGGCACCATCCTGGGATCCATCATGATTGGTGAGTGTTGAAGGACTTCAAGGAACCATCCTGGGATCCATCATGATTGGTGAGTGTTGAAGGACTTCAAGGGCACCATCCTGGGATCCATCATGATTGGTGAGTGTTGAAGGACTTCAAGGGCACCATCCTGGGATCCATCATGATTGGTGAGTGTTGAAGGACTTCAAGGGCACCATCCTGGGATCCATCATGGGTGGTGAGTGTTGAAGGACTTCAAGGGCACCATCCTGGGATCCATCATGATTGGTGAGTGTTGAAGGACTTCAAGGGCACCATCCTGGGATCCATCATGGGTGGTGAGTGTTGAAGGACTTCAATAACACTGTCCAGGGACCCATCATAGTGAATGATAAAGAATATAATGACACTTATATATAAGGAAACTTATATACAAGGTGGGTGTTGATTGGCGTCTTGGATACCATTCTAAGAACCATCGTGAAGGACCTTTTAAACACCGTCTAGGGAACCATGCTGAGAGGTGAATGTTGAACGATCTCTATGACACAGTAGAACAATCTAACTATAGAAGTAAGTGTTTACTTTCCTCCGTGACACCAAAAAAAAGGTCAAGATCACAGGTGTATGCGGAAGGTTTTCTCTGACACAACCAGGCAAGACATTTTGTTCTTGATAGTAAACGTAACTATTATACTGGCCTTGGTAGCAATCGTCCATGTTATCAAGTTCTTTGTAGTTATTTTAGCGATTATTAATGTGTTAATAGTTATTAATATTACAGTAGTCTTCTCAATTATTCTAGAAATTATCCTCTTCTCGTAGTCATCCTAATAATTTTCCTGTTTTTCTTTGACTTTGTAGTTTTCCTGGTCATATTATTATACAAGGTCATGGTGTTTTCCATTGACTTAGTTATGTTGACCTTCTTATGTATTCTAATCATAAATCACAGAACGTGTTAGGATTGAACTCATGGCAAGTAAGACAGGTGTCTAATAGACTAGAAACTTTAGGAAGAAGGACTAGCATAGAAGGTAGAAGCTAGCAGCAGGTAGTTGTGTCAGCGTCAGGAGAGCACAGCACCGCGTGTAACACGCGAAGCACACACACACGCACTCACACACATGCACTCACACACACGCACTCACACACATGCACTCACACACATGCACTCACACACACGCACTCACACACATGCACTCACACACATGCGCTCACACACACGCACTCACACACACACTAACACACATGCACTCACACACACACTAACACACTCTCCCACCCATTACTTTTCACACACTCACATAGACCCCACACACACAGACCCAAACTCATACACCCACACTCATACACCCACACACATACACACTCATACACCCACATTCATACACCCACACACATACACACTCATACACCCACACTCATACACCCACACACATACACACTCATACACCCACACAAATACACACTCATACACCCACACTCATGCATCCACATACACACTCCTACACTCATACACCAAGACTCATATATACATCCACAACCATAAGAGGTGTGATAAAGCTCATGGAGCAGGAAGAGTGACCTAGTAGCGACCAGTGAAGAGACGAGGCCAGGAGCTGTGAATCGACCCTGCAACTACAACTAGGAGAGTACACATACATCCACACACAGTACCTAGCAGGAAACAATGCTTGGGGCTTGTGCACCAGGCACAGCCAAAGGGAATGAGGAGAAAGGAGGAGACCTCGGGTATGCACAGGCACTGGCAGGCACACATGGGGCCCGAAGCAAGACGAGCAGGATAACAACACACGAGAGGGATATAGAATAAGCAGCCAGGATCACGAAGAGCACCACAGGAACAACGAATGGGAGCACAGAAACAACATATGAGAGGGTAGACAAAACAGAAGACACGCTATACATGGAGACCCCAACAACACACTGCAGCGGACAGGGACGTAAGAGCAGACCGGACACACAAAGGAACACGGGGAATACATTCATGACATCACCGGAGAGGATAATGCACCTTTGACAAGGCATTGGGAGACACAGTGGGAGGAGGAAAGGGAGAAGTCGATTTTCATCTATGGCCTGAAGGAAGTCGAAGGAGACACCCACGACAGAAGGAAACAGGAGGAGACAGAACAGATCGATGGTTTCATGCTAGCAATAGGGAGACTCATCCCAAGTGACAAATTTTCGGAGAATCGGGTGGTACACAAAGGGAAGAAATCGACCCCTCAAGGTAATATTCAAGGCAGAATCAGCACACACCATGATCCTGCAAGAGAAAGCTCGGCTGAGGACGAACCAGGGTACCGGAATGTATATCTAGATCGAGACAGAACACAGGAAGAAAGGGAGGCCCGGAGGAGAGGATAAGAAGGAGGAGAGAGGGGAGGGAGACAGCGAGATACGGAGGACACCAAGCCCAAGCAGGACAAACACACACACTGGAAATACCCTCAGCGGGCCTCATATCACAAACAACCCACGACAC
>WNWK01017813.1:0-41510 GCA_009830355.1 Cherax destructor
TGCGATTATATCGAAAATATATTATTTTTTTTAAGTCACTAGTTTTTTTTTTTTTTTTTTTTCAGCCAAAGATTTGAATTATTGCCAGACATCACGAGTTACCCACGTTACCGACATCGGGAGTCACGACTGTTCCAGACATCGGAGTCACGCACTGTTCCCGAATCTGGAGTCACGCACGTTACCAGACATCGGGAACGCACTTTACCAGACATGGGGAGTCACGCCCCCTTTACCAGCCAACTCGGAGTCACGCACTGTAACCAGACATCTGAGTCACACTGTTACCAGAATCGGAGTCACGCACGACCAGAAGGAGACCATGAACCGACATCTGGAGTCACGCACTGTTCCCAGACATCGAGTCAGCACTGTAACCAGACACGGGAGCCCCGTAACCAGACATCGAGTTACCACTGAACCCAGACATCTGGAGTCATGCACTGTTACCAGACACTGAGCCCCATGAACCAGCATCGAGCACCACTGTTACCAGACATCGGAGCCACTGTAACCAGACATCGGGAGTCACGCACTGAACCCCAGACATCTGAGTCCCACTGTTACCAGACATCTGGAGTCCGCACTGTTACCAGACATCTGAGTCACGCACTGTTACCAGACATCTGGAGTCACGCACGTTACCAGACATCTGGTCCCCTGTTCGACATCGGAGTCACGCACTGTTACCAGACATCTGGAGTCAGCATGTTACGACATCTGGAGTCACACTGTTACCAGACATCTGGAGTCACGCACGTTACCAGACATCTGGAGTCACGCACTGTTACCAGACATCTGGAGTCACACTGTAACCAGACATCAGAGCAGAACCACTGATGTAGACATGAGGAGTTAACACTATTGCCAGACATCAAAGGATAACTACAGTTGCCAGACAGCAATGGATATATTCTGTTATCAGACATCAAAAGCCAACTACTCCTATAGACATCAGGAGCCAACTATCGTGTCTAGAAGTTATGAGCCAACCATTTTTTTTTTACAAAAATCAGGAAACACTGTTTGAAAATCAGGAGACAATCCAATGGTAAAAAAATCAGAACCCGAACACTTCCAGATTTCATTATTCATTTGCTGTTGCCAGGAAGCATACCATACAATTGTTGCCACACGTCAGGAATCAGCACTCTTGCAAAAATCAGAGGCACTGACTGTTGTCGGAGACTGACTGGATTCTTAGCACTGATTTAATAAGATTTACCTGATTTAACCTTATTTTCTCCCCCATTTAAATTATCCATTTGTATTTTGCTTTGTTTTACTTAGTGCTAGGACATCCAGATTATTTAATTATAAATATTGATAATAAATTCTATATCATTATCTATACTATAGTTATAAACAACTGTGAAATTAGGAATAAAACACAAGAAAATGGATTACTGGCCCTTTTCTCTATATTTTGTGTCTACGACAGTGTTTGAAAGAAGATATTAATCCATTTCCTCACAGAAGTTTAGAAGAAATATAACATAGAATAACTGTAGACAAAATCCAAAGAAAACTCATATTCACACATGTACATGTAATACTATGCAAATATATATAATATATATATATATATATATATATATATATATATATATATATATATATATATATACTATATATATATTATATATATATATATATATATGTCCGATTAGGTAAAACTGGTCAATTAGCAGAACTCATTTAAATAATCCTTTCTAAAATTTTCTCTTATACGTTTAAAGATATATTTTTTCATTTATGTTAATGTAAGAATTTATAATTTTGTACCAAGAGAAACTTTGAAAACCTACCTAACCTTATTACAACAAGCGCAATTTAATTTAGCCTAACCCAACTAAATATATTTTAGATACGTTAACATTAATTTAATAATAAACAAACATAATGAAATATATTTTTTCGTTATGTTCAGAATGATTTTGGCGAAATTATTGCATACACAAATTTCACTTGTCTTATATGGCAAGTGAGCTTATGTTAAGCCAAAATAGCCAGTTTTACCTAATCGGCATATTAATATATATATATATATATATATATATATATATATATATATATATATATATATATATATATATATATATATATATATATATATATTATATATATATATATATATATAATATATATATATATATATATGATGGGTCCACCTTAGTGCAAATTATAGGGACCCTATATCCTCAGAATGGATAAAAGGCTTAATGAAGAATATTTGATTCTTCCTGAAGCAAGTTTAATTTCCACTTCTCCTACCACCCACCTATATACACACATACATACATATAAATGCTTCAGCTAATAGACAGAACATTTATAGACACAAACATGAAATGAATACATTGGTACAATATGTCAAAGTTATGAATCTTCTCAGCTCCTCCACGCCGGACGCGACCAAGTATGCAGCATGCGTTTCCCTCTGATGGCCACGCGAGACGCTGGAACATGAACGTGGCTGCCTGGTCCCTGGTGGTGTCGATGAGTTAACCAGTCTTTAAGAAACGTGTTGCATTTTCCACGCTCCCGTCTCTGATCCCACTGGGACAAATTTATACTGTGGCTTTGTCCCTGTACTTGCCGATCTTGTACTCCTCTCTGGTCAGCAGCTCCTCCTTGCAACACTGTGATGGATGTAGTGTCAGCCAGTGTCGACACACAAATATAGTCCCGCTAAGAGCTTGCCATTCTTCCAAGGATAGATGGTGATCCGTCGGGGCGGTTTGCTGGGTTGTGGGCGTTGTTGGCTGCTAGTGATCGAGGCTTCTCTCGGCTGGGCATCCAGCTGTAGCAAGGTTCTCTTTATGATGTCGTTGACCTCATTGTGTCTTGCATGCCAACCCTTGGTTTTAGAACAGTTAAGACCATGTGACATATTGGTCGGCTTGCGCATCGCTGCAAATACACGTATATTCCTGTGAATAGGGGCGCAAGGCAGAGCCACTGCAATACGAAGGTCTTAGGGTCCAGGTGTTCCCATGGCGAAATGGGAACTGTTTGGAGAAGTCCCCAGAGGAGGTGCACTCACTGCTAGGGACGGCAGTCTCCCGTCTGATGTTACGGCCCTGAGCATATTGGCAAGTATCTTTCAGCGATGGGCCGTCCCAGCTTGACTGTTTGTAGGCCAGTTCTTCACTAGGTTTTGGTGTTGGAGCAGCAAAGCTCCATTCAGTGATGGCACTGGTGTAGCTAGTCCTGTATTCCCGCTGAATCACTGAGGTTGTCTGGAAGAATTTGTTTTATTACCTCATTTTGATGCTATGGAAGAGGATAAGAAGGCTGGTAGGACAATCTGGGAGGATTTGCGTACCCCAGCCCCCAAGTCTGACTGGAAGTGAGGCTTGCACCACTGTCCATTTTTCGAGGGAAAGATTCAATACACTCTCTAGCATGGTCTTGAGGAGAAGTCATTCCTCGAGTTTCACTGTTGAAGGCTGGGGAGCATCTCAGGAAGTATGTAAGTTTTGGGATTGACAGGCACCTGGTGAGTAGGTAGAAGGCATCATGTGTATCGATGTTTTTCATCCTACCTTCCATCGTCCTGAGGTTGGAGATTTTTTCCAGGACCAGATCGATGGCATTGGGCCCAAGAGGAGCACCAAGGAGAGTGCTGTTGGCTGGATCGATGGCTCGTGCCCCTGGTAAAACAGCCCTAATGTCCTGGATCATCTGTGGATTGGGTGAAACTATCTCACATTTGGTGGGGTTTAAAGATAGGCCCAGGCTACCTACCATATCTTTAATTTTCCTGATGTCTCCTAGGAGTTGCAGTGCCAGCTAGGGTGCCATCATCCAAGAACCAGATATTGAGCTCACTGGACAATGCTTCTGTGACATCCTTGATGGCTAGACAGAATAGAAAGGGATCAAGAGGGTCCCCTGTTGCACCCTCACACGAGTCAATTTCATGGTCCCCAAACAAAAGTTTGAAAGCCACACTATAACACGATTCTATGAAGGGATAGGAGGAAGGAAAGTGCCTAGAAACTGCTTGTAGAGCAGCATCCCTTCTGACTGAGTTGAAAGCATTGCAAAGTCCAATTTGATTAAGGTTTTTTCTTTGGGACATGTTGTTGATGTATACTGTGCTGCATGGGCAGCTGCTTCACAGCCTTGTTGAACACCAAAACCGAGCTGAGTTGGTTTCAACATTGAGGCAGCATCTTGACTCACCCTTCGTACTGCAGCCTTGGCAACTAGGCGCCGAAGGGTGTTGCCCACTGCAATGGGCCTGATTCCTCCATCCATATCCACCCATATATATATATATATATTTTTTTTTTTTTTTTTTTTTTATTAACACATCGGCCGATTCCACCAAGGCAGGGTGGCCCGAAAAAGAAAAACTTTCATCATCATTCACTCCATCACTGTCTTGCCAGAAGGGTGCTTTACACTACAGTTATAAAACTGCAACATTTACACCCCTCCTTCAGAGTGCCGGCACTGTACTTCCCATCTCCAGAACTCAAGTCCGGCCTGCCGGTTTCCTGAATCCCTTCATAAATGTTACTTTGCTCACACTCCAACAGCACGTCAAGTATTAAAAACCATATGCCTCCATTCACTCCTATCAAATACGCTCAAAATGCTTGCTGGAAATCCAAGCCCTCGCACACAAAACTTCCTTTCCCTCCCTCCAACCTTTCCTAGGCCGACCCCTACCCCGCCTTCCCTCCACTACAGATTTATACCTTCGAAGTCACTCTGTCTCGTTCCATTCTCTCTACATGTCCAAACCACCTCAAAAACCCCCTCCTCAGCTCTCTGGACAATCGTTTTGGTAATCCCGCACCTCCTCCTAATTTCCAAACTCCGAATTATCTGCATTATATTCACACCAAAATTGACCCCCAGACATGACATCTCCACTGCCTCCAGCCTTCCCTCGTTGCAACATTCATCACCCATGCTTCACACCCATATAAGAGCGTTGGTATAACTATACTCTCATACATTCCCTCTTTACTTCCATGGACAAGGTTCTTTGTCTCCACAGACTCGAAGTGCTCCACTCACCCTTTTCCCCCATCAATTCTATGATTCACCTCATCCTTCATAGACCCATCCGCCGACATGTCCACTCCCAAATATCTGAATACATTCACCTCCTCCATACTCTCTCCTCCAATCTGATATCCAATCTTTCGTCACCTATTCTTTTTTTTATCCTCATCACCTTACTCTTTCCTATATTCACTTTCAATTTTCTTCTTTACACACCCTACCAAATTCATCCACCAACCTCTGCAGCTTCTCTTCAGAATCTCCCAAAAGCACAGTGTCATCAGCAAAAGCAACTGTGACAACTCCCACTTTGTATTTGCTTCTTTATCTTTTAGCCCAACACCTCTTGCCAAGACCCTCGCATTCACTTTCTTTCAACCCCATCTATAAATATATTGAACAACAACGGTGACATCACACATCCTTATCTAAGGCCCACTTTACTGGGAAATAGTCCCCTTCCCTCCTACACACTCCTAACCTGAGCCTCACTATCCTCATAAAAACTCTTCATATATATATATATATATATATATATATAGATATATAAATATATATATGATATATATATATATCATATATATATATCATATATATATATATATATATATATATATATAATATATATATATATATATATATATATATATATATATATATATATATATAAAATATATAATATATATATATATATATATATATATATATATATATATATATATATATATATATATATATATATATATATATATATATATATATATATATATTATATATATATATGATATATATATATATGATATATATATATATAATATATATATATATATATATATGATATATATATATATATATATATATGATATATATTTTAATAAAAATTTTTTATATATATATATATATATATATATATATATATATATATATATATATATGATGTAAAATATAACATCTTGTTAAGTCCGTCACGAACGTTGACATTTAATGTTAGGTCTGCTGTGACCGTCGGTATAACCTACCCAGCTATACTGCATGAACAGGTATCAATGCTACAGGTGCTCTAGGTGGTGTGCTGCAATAGTAATAACAATAATAATAATAATAATAATAATAATAATAATATCTTTATTTACTACAAGTACATGTACAAGGTATACAGGCCTAGCTGACATCAATGACATACTACTATATACAAAGCCGCTTGTTATGCAGAGCATTTCGGGCAAATTAGGTCAGTTTTGTCCCAGGATGCGACCCACACCAGTCGACTAACACCAGGTACCCATTTTACTGATGGGTGAACATAGACAACCGGTGTAAGGAAACATGTCCAATCTTTCCACCCCTTCGCCGGGAATCGAACCGAACCCTCACCGTGTGAAGCGGGGCTTTTGCCACCAGGCCACGGGGCACCGTGGCCTGGAGGCAATACAAGAAAAGCCCCGGGGGTAAAAATCTTTAGTTCAAGTACTTTCACACTTCTCAGTGCGTCATCAGGAGCTGTGCAATGTTGCAAGGGCAACAACAGGAGAAATAGGGTAAGTTTGCAGAGAATGATAGTGCAGTGGCACCAGCAAGTCTGTCTGAGGCAGAGAGGCCAGCGGAATGCCAACCACACACCGGTACCCCCACAGCCCACCCCATATAGGGTCGGGTGGAGTAGGCCCCACAGTTTGCAGATAGCATGAGGTAAATAACTAGGAGATAGTTAATAGCCAGCCCTAAGCTTCTAACCGCAGAGAACAGGTCATATGATGTAAAAAGTTACATTACACTAGAGGATCATTTACATACCTTTATTTACAACCTTCTAATTAATGAAATAGAGGGAATAAATCCCACATTTTGTCAACCTCATTTTGTCACAGTAGAGCATGAAACAGATAACACTCTACCCTTGCTAGACGTTTTAATCCATCGCATCGACAGAAGATTCAAATTTACAGTTTTCAGGAAGGCCACCAACGTGTCGTCATACATTCATTATTATTCCAGTCATAAATCTAGAGTTAAAAGGAGTGCTTTACTTTCGAAGCTCCTGAGAGCTCTGTGTATCTGGAGTTCTGAGTCTTTAGAAGATGAAATCAACAAGATATTTAACATTGCCACAAAACTGAGCTAGGAAGACTTTCTACAGGACTGAACTTAAGGAAACACCTGACAGGAAAAATGTACTGGTCTTGCCGTATAATGACAGTTTGGTCTGCCTGTGCAAGGCATTAGAAAAACTCATTATAAATTTGACTTTCAAAAACACTGGGATAGTGAAATAGAGATTGATAAAAAACACACTGCCTAATAATGTGGATGGTGTTCACAAGGTCCCAAGCACCCTTTGCCCACTCTCATACATTGGTCAGACAGGTAAACTTCTGGAAACCAGATTTTCCCAATACCATGTCAGCTCTTGCAATCACCCACTGGGGTGGGCTGCCACCAAGATAAATGTACCCAACAGTTCCATCATGGAAAGAAACATAATAGTCCTCCCTCTTGAAACATGATAGAAATGTCGTATATAACTCAAATTATGGGCTGTACAAACTCGATAGTTATTTAGTGGAGTCTATTGTGCACAGTCTTAAACAACAATGTTATACAAAAGCACAGGATTGCTCCTTATGCCAGGGGGTTTCCTGATGTTTCGGTTATGTTCGACCAGAGTCTTCACAAACATCATGGCACGCCCGTCGTGAACGTTGATGTAATATATAACATCTTGTTAAGTCCGTCGCGAACGTCGACATTTAATGTTAGGTCTGCTGTGACCATCGGTATAACCCACCCAGCTACTACTGCACACAGGTATCGTAATGCTACAGGTGCTGTAGGTGGTGTTCTGCAATACAGACTGCAAACTGAGCGATATAACATCAGTTGTAAGGAAGTAGGCATGGTGGTTCATTTATGTATGGGTGCACATGTGCTTAATGGAGCTGTGTGGATGAATGACGGAAAGGACAAAATATGGGGAAGAAGAATGGAGAGCAGAGTCTGGAGGTGCACAAACACACTCGCTTGTTAAACTGATGAGGGTAATATATACACCATCCCCTCCCCACTCTCTTACTTTTATAAGTTTTCCCTTCAGAAGTGTGGCAGGTGTACCCTCCTCACCCGATGTAGGAAGAGACACACGTCTTTTAGCCTTTAAAGACGCGATACATAAGCGGCAGAAAGTGGGAAGCCGTGTACCACGGAGCGCCTGTTTTTTGCTGCTATGGCATTGTGAAGGAGGAATACTGATGTTTGGAAGACGCTTCCAGGCGGTGAGGTGTTATTGTTTGAGTATTTATGTGGCGTTCCATGTGTCTACTGTTATGGGTGTGGGACCTTACATCATCTGATGATCATGACTTTATTTTTTTTTAATAGTTAACTAGAAGAGAAACGAATTCTCGTTGTTAGGGTTACCAGATATCCCCCCCCCCTATTTTCTAAAAATCTCTTCCCCTCATTATTTAGATTTATAGAAAGTAGACTGATAGTAATTTAAAATTATTTTAATTGAAGTATTAATTAACTATTCACAAAAACGAATAACAACTTTTTTTTACTGTCAACAAAATATTGTAAAAAATCGAGGCCACATAATTAAATCTAAATTGTAAATACAATAGATGCATAACATTTTAAAATAAATCTTAACCAAATATTTATTTATTTTTAATTAATATATTAGGACTAAGGACAAACATGAAGGTACTATAGAAACAGTAACATGGGACTTTAAGAGAAAGACATAAATGCAGTGCCTTGGCATATTTACTGCCTATATGTTTCCCCTGATCCACAGGCTTCGTCAGTCGAATAGGGGCGAAAATGACACTGGATACAGTGGAAGTAACGTTGGGGTAATCAGTCTCTTAGCCTAAAGCAGAGGTCTGCGGCCAGATCTTTTATATTGGAGCAGAAGTAAATGTAGCAGCTGGAGGCGACGCTACAGGTGAGCATGGCCTACTCTCTTGACACCATTTCCTTTCTAGGAGTGTTATAATTAATTAATATGTAGGAACAAATAAAACAATTTCAGAATTCAAATTAATCGAACAAATTCACAACATGTACATCCTAGCGAGTGAGTTAGTTAAGCATTGAACGGTAGTTAGACACTATGCAAACATTTGGAAAAACCATGTGGAAAATAAACTCAACGCTACGAAATGGTAATACTTCCATATCGCTATTTTTATATAATGATTTTATATATTGTATATCACCTATTTATATATATATATATATATATATATATATATATATATATGCCGGTTTCCCTGAATCCCTTCAAAAATGTAACTTTGCCCACAATCCAACAGCACGTCAAGTACTAAAAATCATTTGTCTCCATTCACTCCTATCAAATACGCTCACGCACGCTTGCTGGAAGTCCAAGCACCTCGCACACAAAACCTCCTTTACCCCCTCCCATTAATAAACCAAATCCTACCCCTCCTACAGTCCACTACAGAATTATCCACTCTCGAAGTCATTGAATTTTGTTCCATCCTCTCTACATGTCCGAACAACCTCAACAACCCCTCCTCAGCCCTCTGGACAATAGTTTTGGTAATCCCGCACCTCCTCCTAATTTCCAAACCACGAATTCTCTGCATTATATTCACACCACACATTGCCCTCAGACATGACATCTCCACTGCCTCCAGCCTTCTCCTCGTTGCAACATTCATCACCCATGCTTCACACCCATATAAGAGTGTTGGTATAACTATGCTCTCATACATTCCTCTTTTTGCTTCCATGGACATAGTTCTTTGTTTCCACAGACTCCTAAGTGCACCATTCACCCTTTTTCCCTCATCTATTCAATTATTCACCTCATCCTTCAAAGACCCATCTGCTGAAACGTCTACTCCTAAATATCTGAATATACATTCAAATCATTCATATTCTCTCCCTCTTTCGTTACCTAATTTTTTTTTGTTATCCTCATCACCTTACTCTTTCCTATATTCACTTTTAGTTTTCTTCTTTTACACACCCTACCAAATTCATCCACCAACCTCTGCAACTTCTCTTCAGAATCTCCCAAAAGCACAGTGTCATCAGCAAAAAGCAACTGTGACAACTCCCACTTTGTGTTAGATTCTTTATCTTTTAACCCCACACCTCTTGCCAAGACCGGAGCATTTACTTCACTTACAACCCCATCTATAAATATATTGAACAACCATGGTGATATCACACATCCTTGTCTAAGGCCTACTTTTACTGGGAAATAATCTCCCTCTCTCCTTCATACTCTAACCTGAGCCTCACTATCCTCGTAAAAACTCTTTACTGCTTTCAGTAACCTGCCTCCTACTCCATACACCTGCAACATGTGCCACATTGCCCCCCTATCCACCCTGTCATACTCCTTTTCCAAATCTATAAATGCCACAAAAACCTCTTTATCATTACTAAATACTGTTCACCTATATATTTCACTGTAAACACTTGGTCTACACCCTTCCCCCTACCTTTCCTAAAGCCTACTTGTTCATCTGCTATCCTGCTCTCCGTCTTACTCTTAATTATTTCAATAATAACTCTACCATACACTTTACCAGGTATACTCAACAGACTTATTTCCCTATAATTTTTGCACTCTCTTTTGTCCCCTTTGCCTTTATACTAAGAAACTATGCACGCTCTCTGCCAATCCCTAGGTACTTTACCCTCTTCCATACATTTATTAAATAAAAGCACCAATCACTTCAAAACTATATCTTCACGTGCTTTTAACATTTCTCTCTTTACCTCATCAATCGCAGCTGCCCTACCCTTTTCCATTCTACCCACTGCCTCACGAACTTTCCCCACACTCACAACTGGCTCTTCCTCACTCCTACAAGATGTTATTCCTCCTTGCCCTAAACACGAAATCATCAACATTTAATAATTCCTCAAAATGTTCCCTCCATCTTCCCGATACCTCTAACTCTCCATTTAATAACTCTCCTCTCCTATTTTTAAAAGTCAAATATATATATATATATATATATATATATATATATATATATATATATATATATATATATATATATATATATATATATATATATATATATTTATTTATTTATTTTACCACATCGGCCGTTTCCACTGAGTCAGGGTGACTCATATGGTGATCATTTATAAAGTTTTCCCGACGGAAGACCTTTAACTTTAGTGGTAGTGGCTTCCTGAATTTTTTTCTTCCTCAAATTTCTCGTTTTTGTTTCATAACACAACAAAGCCTAACCAAATCAGCTTCAAATTTTTAATGTTGGTGTACAATGACTAAGACAATATTCTGTGAACAACTGACATGTAAAGGTGTCCTATGACCAAAGTTGTAGAATCCTTCACCAGTTTCCTTGAAAGGTGCCCATAACTTAGAAAAACCTTTGCTTCAAACGTTCCAAAAAGATGTCTCCTAATTTTTCGACTTCGAAGAATGAAATTACAGTGTGTAGAATTTTGTGATAATTGTGTTCCATTTAAATCACTGTAAATATATTTGAGTCAACCTCTTCCGAATGGCTTCAATATTTATTGGTAATAATATCTTATAGTCAGGAAAGCAGCCATTAAATTTAATTTGTGAGAGGACAGATTTTTCGTTGTTCTGAATTTGTGTTTGAAACTTGAAGTCATTGAAATCTGTGGTAAATGCTGAATGTTTTTCTAACAGATTTCAAATTTTTAGCCCCAGTGTGTTATTAGATTCCATAGAGTCCCAATTAGACAGTTTTATTAAATAAATATTGTTTTTGATTTCCAGCTGTGATATTACTTGATTTATCACAGTATTAGTGTATCATTTATGCCTGTAATATTTTGAGATTTCCGATATTTCATGTTTATTTTCATTCACAGTAAGGACCAAAATTTCCCCAGACACTGTATGACCCTTAAGGGTTTTAGCGCTCTCCCCCCCCCCTCCCCAAAAATGGCTATATTTATGACCATATATTTTTAAAAGGGGTGGATCGGTAAGCCAGCGGAAGGCCTCGCTCAGATGACCAAAAGCTCCAGCTGTGGGTCATCATATGATTAAGACCCGCGTCTGGAAAACACTTGTCCTGTTTCCTTGCAAACGTCACCAACCAACCAGCTCTTTCCCTATGTATGTAACGTAAACTGTATAATTAAGTTGCCTTCCTGCAGTCAACTAGCTGCACTTGCTTTAATAATGTTTGAAACTCAAAGAATATCTTTCATTTAGTTATCATTCTCATCTAACCTCCCACATTCTTTGACTAATCGTAGGGGGTGAGGAAGAGAATGAAGTGGGGCTATCGTTTTGTCCTTTATTAGGAAAAATAAATCCTCTGACATGTTTCTTTGTCCATTGCTAATGTACGGTACCACAGACGGCACCGTACATCAGCAATGGACAATCTAGGAACACTTTTCTTGATTTCCGCCCACATTATGGGTATGGGATGTATTACACAACTTTCACGCTAACGCAATACTGAGAAAAGCAAGGCCAGTTGTTAGCAAGAACAAAGAGGTGGTGAAAGAAGCAGCCGTGAAAAGCTCTCACAACCTTTTTTCAAATAAGCTCAAACTTTCTACCAATGTCTAGCTGGCCTCAGAACCTCTCGTGGAAACAATTAAGCAAGTTAGAGCGTGATTAGAGAGAGAGAGAGAGAGAGAGAGAGAGAGAGAGAGAGAGAGAGAGAGAGAGAGAGAGATGAGAAAGGAGACAATGAAACTAGCATTGTGAAGGCCGAATGAAACTAGCATAGTGAAGGCCGAATGAAACTAGCATAGTGAAGGCCGAATGAAACTAGCATAGTGAAGGCCGAATGAAACTAGCATTGTGAAGGCTGATTGAAGAACGCATAGTGAAGGCTGAATGAAGAAAGCATAGTGAAGGCTGAATGAAGCTAGCGTGGTGAACGGGGAATGAGAAAGAAAAGAAGAAAAAGGTGAAAACAGAGAGAGAGTCAATTGGAATCACTTAATATATACATCTATTCCTTAAAGAGGATTAATCCCAAACAGAAGGTGTGGGGAAAAAAAGGGAGGGGAAGGAAATATTGAATGAAAAGTTGGAAGATTGAGTTAGAGAACGTGGAAGAGGAAGAGAGAGAGCGGAAGATGGACGGAGGTTGTTCAGGGAAGAGGAGGACGGAGGTGGAAAGTTGGTGGAGGATGGAGAAATAGTGAGAAGGTAGTGGTAGGGAGCGATATTGAGAGGGAAGGAAGGGACAGAGAGAGAGAATGAAATACTAACAAATTAAATAACAGAATCATTTGCTAATTACATTGAAACTTCAATGTTAGAACTCTCCATGAAAATCTCCCCGACGACCCTAATTACTAAAAATATATCATAAGCTGAATTACTAAAAAAATATTTTCAACTGAAAAAAAAACAACTGTATTTATATAAGTTGAAAGGTGCAGCAGGGAGCCACAAATAGAGGAGAAGCGTTCCTGCAACCTGCAGATGATGTGTGCATGTGCCTGTCCTCAGTCTACAGAGGGATATACACCCTCATCAATTTTACGCAACTCACCCTGCCCACCACTGTGGGCCGGGTGAGTACTACGCAACTCTCCTACCGACTTAGATTGATATAGCAGCTCTTGCCTCTGCATCCATAGGGCATAGATCATTGAAAAACTAACTTATTTTGACAAGTCAATAAAAGCCTTCGTCATCAAATTGTAAGGCAAATCATGAACCAGAAAATTAACCATGGCCGTCACTGGAGCCTGGCACTTAGGGGTCACCAATTACCACATACAATGCCACCTTTGGCATTTTCCAAGCAGAGCAGGGGAAGAACGTGACTTTCCTGATCGCATATGCCAAATGTTTGTGGGAAATAATCAGGCTTGAAAGCAGCAGATATTACCAGGATACCTCTGGGATAAGTTTAGAAGACATTATTCAAAATAAAGGTGCTAGTAAAGACAAAGCAATTGTTCAACAAAGAGTGATAGTAGAGAGCAACGAGTGACTAGCTCCCTTAAGGTTTACTATACAAATATTAGGAGTCTAAGAAATAAGATAGATGAGCTAAGATTACTTTCAAGTGCAGGTAATATAGATATTATTGCTATAACGGAGACCTGGTTCAACTTGAAAGATAGGGAAAGGCCTTCTGAATGCAACATAGAGGGTTATAAACTATTTCACACTGATAGGGTCAACAGGAAGGGTGGTGGAGTGGCGATGTATGTCAGGTATAATTTAAATTGTTGTGTTAGACAAGATGTAAGATTACAAACATCGGACACAGAATCTGTTTGGCTACAGTTTGTCGAGGGTCGTAAAAAAATAATTATGGGTGTGATTTATAGGCCCCCAAGCCTTGATAGGGAGTGCAGTAAGCTGCTATGGGACGAAATTCATAAGGCTTCTACATATGAAAATGTTGTGTTAATAGGAGATATTAACTTTAGATAAATTGATTGGAACAATGTGACAGGAAATCTTGAGTCTAGTGACTTTCTTGATACGGTTCAGGAGTGCTTTTTAAAACAGTTTATGACAGAACCAACTAGAGGTAACAACCTGCTTGACTTGGTTCTTACCAACAAAGAATCACTAATTATTAATCTTGAGGTTAATGATGAGCTTGGGGAAAGCGATCACTTAGTTTCAATATATCATGGAAATATCCAGATAACTGCAATCAAGTCTCTGTTCCAGACTTTTGCTTGGCGGACTTCATGGGACTGAGAAATTACCTGGATGGGCTAAATTGGGATGGCCTGACTATGGGTCAGGGAGGTGGAGTTGGTTGCCAATATGACATTTTTTCAGAGCATAGTTCTAGCTGCCCAGGCAACTTTTGTTCCAAGTAGGGAAATTAGATCTAACAAAAATGATCCCAAATGGATAAACAATAAATTAAAACATCTCATTGTTCAAGAGAGAGGCATATATAGGCGTATCAAAAGAGGGGATGGGCAGTTAAGAAATCAATATATTCAATTAAAGAGATAAATAAAAAATGAATAAGAAAAGCAAAAAGGGATTCTGAGGCTAAAGTCGCAAGGGATTCGAAGACTAAACCAAAAGGGTTCTTTCAGGTATACAGAAATAAGATTAGGGACAAGATAGGTCCACTTAGGAGTAACTCAGGTCAGATCACTGACAGTGATAAGGATATGTGTGAACTTTTCAACACTTACTTCCTCTCAGTTTTTACTCAGGAAGATACTAGCGAAATTCCAGAAATAATAAATTATGTAGAACAGGACGATAATAAACTCTGCACGATTAGGGTAACTAGTGACATGGTCCTTAGGCAAATAGAGAAAGTAAAGCCTAACAAATCCCCAGGCCCTGATGAACTGTTTGCAAGGGTTTTAAAGGAACGTGTCTTACCTACCAAAATGTCGGTGTTGTATACCATTTTGATATTCACCCTGTCAGACACTGTAACACAATGGCATCTGGGTACAGAAAGCACTTTGGACAACTTTTTAAAATGAGAATGGCTGGATCTGAGGGGGACGTGACATCTCAGTAATTACATTCTTCCATCTACTACTCAGCACCTCTCCTTCGGACAGTATATAAGTCTCAACACTGTCGCTTGATCTTCACATTGTTTCAGACTTTGGAACTGAACTCTTCTCCAGGCTGAGGGACTGACAATCTCAATTCTACATCTGCAAGGGTGATGGACTGATACATCGTCTTCACATCTCTACTGCTCCTGTCTACTTTCTGTACTCGACTGAAGAAGCCTACTGTTCTTATGTTCTTATTTCAAGAAGTATAAGCAACAGAAGTCCAAAAGTTATTTTACAGCTCTATACATCACTAGTGAGACCTCATTTGGATTATGCAGCTCAGTTTTGGTCTCCTTACTACAGGATGGATATAGATTCATTGGAGAACATACAAAGAAGAATGACTAAAATGATTTACAGTATAAGAAATCTCCCGTATGAAGATAGACTTAGAGCGTTGAATCTCCACTCTCTGGAGAGACGTAGAATGAGGGGAGATATCATCGAGGTGTACAAGTGGATGATGGGCATAAACAAAGGAGATATTAATAAAATACTGAGGATATCGAACCAAGTAAGAACGAGAAATAACGGATTTAAATTGGATAAATTTAGATTTAGAAAGGACATAGGCAAGTACTGGTTTTCGAACAGAGTTGTAGATGCGTGGAACAATCTTCCGAGTACTGTGATAGAGGCTAGGACCTTGGGTGGCTTTAAAAAGAGATTGGACAAATATATGAGTGGGAGGGGCTGGGTTTGATTTGTGTCGTGAGTACGGGAATAAATTTTTAGGTAGTGGTGGTTTTGATAAGGACCTGCCTTGTATGGGCCAGTAGGCCTTCTGCAGTGTTCCTCCATTCTTATGTTCTTATGAAACGTTTCGGAATAAAGTTGCCTATGTGTCTTACCTACCAACCTGTCGGTATTGTATACCATTTTAAGAACATAAGAAAGGAGGAACACTGCAACAGGCCTACTGGCCCATACTTGGCAGGTTCATATCAAAACCAACCCACCAACAAAAATATTTGTGTAACCCATCCCCATCGCCATCCAAGCAAGAAGCCCCGACAACACCACCTTCCCCCAACAACTGTGCAAGTCCCGTTCAAATCCAACCCCTCTCACTCACAAGAACACAGAAAAAAGGAACACTGCATCAAGCCAACTGATCCACACTAGGCAAAACCCAAAACCAATCCCACAAACAAAAACTCCTATCCAACCCACCTACTCCATCCATGGAATATGCTTTGATAATCAGGGCACTATAAAATAGGGTACTGAAGGAGCTGAAGCACCTGGTCCATCACCAGGGCACTGAATATGCCGAAGCACCTGGTCCATCACCAGGGTACTGAGGGAGCCGAAGCATCTGGTCCATCACTAGGGTGCTGAGAGAGCCCAAGCACCTGGTCCATCACCAGGGCACTGAATATGCCGAAGCACATGATCTATCACCAGGGCGTTGAAGGAGCTGAAGCACCTGGTCCATCACCAGGGCACTGAATAAGCCGAAGCACCTGGTCCATCACCAGGGTACTGAGGGAGCCGAAGCACCTGGTCCATCACTAGGGTGCTGAGGGAGCCGAAGCACCTGGTCCATCACTAGGGTGCTGAGGGAGCCGAAGCACCTGGTCCATCACCAGGGTACTGAAGGAGCCGAAGCACCTGGTCCATCACCAGGGTACTGAAGGAGCCGAAGCACCTGGTCCATCACCAGGGTACTGAAGGAGCCGAAGCACCTGGTCCATCATCAGGATTTAGGAATTCTGGTTAGCAGTAATCTGAAACCAAGACAACAGTGCATAAGTGTTCGCAATAAAGCGAACAGAATCCTTGGCTTCATATCAAGAAGTATAAATAATAGAAGTCCTCAGGTTGTTCTTAAACTCTGTATATCTTTGGTTAGGCCTTATTTCGATTATGCTTCACAGTTCTGGTTACCGTATAACAGAATGGATAAAAATGCACTGGAAAACGTACAAAGGAGGATGACAAAGTTGATCCCATGTATGAGAAATCTTCCCTATGAGGATAGACTGAGGGCCTTGAATCTGCACTCTCTAGAAAGGCGTAGAATTAGGGGGAATATGATTGAGGTGTATAAATGGAAAACAGGAATGAATAAAGGGGATGTAAATAGCGTGCTAAAAATATGTAGCCTAGACAGGACTTGTAGCAATGGATTTAAGCTGGAAAAAATCAGATTCAGGAAGGATATAGGAAAGCACTGGTTTGGTAATTGAGTTGTGGATGAGTGGAACAAACTTCCGAGTACCGTCATAGAAGCTAAAACGTTGTGTAGTTTTAAAAATACTTTAGATAAATTCGTGAGTGGGTGTAAGTTGGACCTGACTAGCTTGTGCTACTAGGTCAGATGCCGTGCTCCTTCTTTAAGTGAACGTGACCTGACCTGACTAGGTTAAGGCATTGGCTTAAGCCAATGGGCTCGCATGGACCAGTAGGCCTGCTCAGTGTTTCTTCTTTTTTATTTAATCTACAATCCAGGAGGGTTCCATGTGTGTAAACATGAAACAGCACAGGAAGCCTCGTCTGAATAGCAGAGGAATCCTTTCTGACATGAAGACATAGCTTAGTTCTTTATGTTGGAGAATAAGGAAAATCTCGCAAAATTCGACAGAGAGACTCTCAACAGGGAACGATTACCATGCCTCAATGCAAACGTAAATTCCCAAGTGGTGAACTGGATCTAACAAGACCTGCAGGGAGTTTAATACCAAGGTATGATATTGGAGTACCTTTAACACTTGTGTTGCTAGCAAAGCATCCATTCTGAACTTTTTCACATGGCAACCTACGTTAAGTGCCCAGTGAAGGACGATGCCGATGTTGATTACTTGATATTAACAGGAAAGCACCATACAAAATAGAACACACGGAGAGCAGGCCGTCGAACACGAGATCACGCAATGAACAACCATCGTCTTCAGGGAGAAACCGATGGCTGGTGGAAGCAGCATGGAGCATAAATGAAATATTATTGGTGTCAATATGTAATCTGGATATGCTGGTTACCAGGAAGCTTAGGTAATGATCAACAGTACTGTTGTATGTCAGTAGTATACAGTACAGACAAAATGGAGAATCTGACACATCTGCAACATCTGGGTATCTTTACTTGTAGACGGTTCGCCATCCAGTGGCTATATCAATACAATACATGGACATAATCTGAAGACTGGATGGCGAAAAGTCTACAGGTGAAGATATCCAGATGCTGCACATATTTTTAATTCCCCATTCAGTAGTATTGTCAGTGAACATAAGAACATAAGAAAGGAGGAACACTGCAGCAGGCCTGTTGGCCCATACTAGGCAGGTCCTTCACAATCCGTCCCACTAACAGAATATTTGCTCAACCCAATTTTCAATGCTACCCAAGAAATAAGCTTTGACAATTCTACCCACTCATGCGCGAGTCCCACTCAAATCCAACCCCTCTCACTCATGAATTTATCCAACCTAAATTTGAAACTACCCAAGGTCCTAGCTTCAATAACCCTACTAGGCAGACTGTTCCACTCATCAACTACCCTATTTCCAAACCAATACTTTCCTATATAAGAACATAAGAATGGAGGAACACTGCAGAAGGCCTACTGGCCCATACAAGGCAGGTCCTTATCAAAACCACCACTACCTAAGAATTTACTCCTGTACTCACGACACTAATCAAACCCAGCCCCTCCCACTCATATATTTGTCCAATCTCTTTTTAAAGCCACCCAAGGTCCTAGCCTCTATCACCCTACTCGGAAGATTGTTCCACGCATCTACAACTCTGTTCGAAAACCAGTACTTGCCTATGTCCTTTCTAAATCTAAATTTATCCAATTTAAATCCGTTATTTCTCGTTCTTACTTGGTTCGATATCCTCAGTATTTTATTAATATCTCCTTTGTTTATGCCCATCATCCACTTGTACACCTCGATGATATCTCCCCTCATTCTACGTCTTTCCAGAGAGTGGAGATTCAATGCTCTAAGTCTATCTTCATACGGGAGATTTCTTATACTGTAAATCATTTTAGTCATTCTTCTTTGTATGTTCTCCAATGAATCTATATCCATCCTGTAGTAAGGAGACCAAAACTGAGCTGCATAATCCAAATGAGGTCTCACTAGTGATGTATAGAGCTGTAAAATAACTTTTGGACTTCTGTTGCTTATACTTCTTGAAATAAATCCTAGTAATCTGTTAGCCTTATTGCGCACACTTAGGCACTGTTGTCTTGGCTTTAGATTTCTGCTTACCATGACTCCCAAGTCTTTTTCACATTCTGTATGATCAAGCTCAACTTCACCTAGTTTATAAATTCGAGGGATATTTTCATTACCAGTGATTGTGCCAGATTTTAGAGGAACTGTTATGTTTTCCAAGTTAGGGTCAAGGGAAGGCAAAGATGAGTCAGAAATATGTGGGGGTTTGGTTACTAAGGACAATATCAAGCAATTTACTTATTAAAGAAGCTAAATCAGAGTATTATTAAAGTCACTGGTAATTACGTAAGAAAGCTTGTATAATTATTTACTTATAATTTGGTCTTCAAGGTTATCTCCATAGTTAAGTAAAAGGACACAATTGCAACTAATGTGACATTTTATTGTGGCAACGTTTCGCTCTCCAGGAGCTTTCTCAAGCCGTTACAAGCGATATATGAACACAGTTGTCGGTTCTCTGAACCATTCATCTACATCCTGTCTGACACAGCAACTTCTTGGGATCTTGATACAAAGGGATTCTTCAACATTTGTCCAAACCTTTGGACAAGGACTTACTTCGACTAGTGGTTGATACCACTATGACCCGCCTCCTCCTGCTTCATCTCACCTGTCTACAGTATATAAGCAACTTCTATTTGCCTTATGTTGTATTTACTTCAAGATTGATGGACTGAACACATCGACTCCAGGCCGAGGGACTGATTACCTCAAACTCCTCCTTTTATTACTACTTTCTTCTTTGTATTGGACTGATGAAGCCACTGTGTGGCGAAACGTTTCCTCAATAAAGATACCCAAGTGTTGCATATGTGTCTAATTTAACATATATATACTCTCAAGGTGAGGTGAAAAAACTAGTGGTGGTAGAAGTAGTATTAGTAGTAGTAGTAGTAGTAGAAGTAATACAATAAGGTAGAACAATCAATATGCACATGAGTAAAAGGGTGATAAAACAAATACTTGGGTAGTATAACAATAGGTTAGACAAATATTTCTGCTGGAGGTTGAAATATAGAAGGCCAGTAGGAGTGTTCCACATATACGATGTGCTAAATTAGCAGGAGAGACTATGTGATGGTAGGGTTTACTGTTTTCAGGAGGATTCTTGCTAAGACTTCAGAGATGGTGAAGCTGCCTTTGTTTTGTTAGTGTTAGAAACAGAGATAAGTGCTGATTCAAGACATTTTCGTCTACGGAAATTAGTTTCTTTGATTACTAGTCGGGCGTCTTTGAATTTCATGAGATGATTGTTGGAATTTCGGTGTTGTACGCAGGCGTTGTTCAGGTTATCGTTTCTGCATGCATTCATGTGTTCATTGATGCGTGTCTCGAGGTTTCTTGCTGTTTCTCCTACATAAATTCTGTCGCAGCCTCCACAGGGTATAGTGTAGACCCCTGCGTTGACTGGTTCATGGTGCTTGGATTTAGTCCTGGTTAGATCCTTAATAGAAGTACTGGAAGCGATGGCGACTTTAGTGTTAGCTTGTGCAAATAACATATTGTCGGTAATTCTACCACTATTATTACATATCTCCATAGTGTTTATGATGGTATGTGGATAACTGTAGGCATCACCTTTTGCTACTGGGACACTTATGTTTATAGCTGTAAATTGTGCAAACCTGTATTTTTTGTACTTGTTGAATTTTTGTACTGCATGTTATAGGTACTGTATACTGCATGTCATAAGTAGATAAATTAGACACATATGCAACACTTGGGTATCTTAATTGTGGAAACGTTTCGCCACACAGTGGCTTCATCAGTCCAATACAAAGTAGAAAGTTGTAAGGAGAGGAGGAGTTTAAGGTAATCAGTCCCTCGGCCTGGAGTCGATGTGTTCAGTCCATCAATCTGGTAGTAAGTACAGCATAGGGCAATGGAGGTTGCTTATATACTGTAGACAGGTGAGGTGAAGGAGGAGGAGGCGGAGTCGTAGTGGTACCATCCACTAGTCGAAGTAGGTCTTCGTCCAAAGGTTGGACAAGTGTGGAAGAATTCGTTTGTATCAAGATCCCAAGAATTCCCAACGAATTCTTCCACACTTGTCCAACCTTTGGACGAAGACCTACTTCGACTAGTGGATGGTACCACTATGACTCCGCCTCCTCCTGCTTCACCTCACCTGTCTACAGTATATAAGCAACCTCCATTGCCCTATGCTGTCACCCGCACCTACATCCCCATCACACAATCTGTCACAGTCCTTGGCATTAATCTTGACTACCTTCTTTGCTTACACAGACACATTCACTCAAAGCATGCAGTAGCTAGCAAGGCCCTTGCGGGCCTCTACAAGCTGCAACATGCCTCCCAACGCACCAAACTACACCTCTACAAATCCCTAATACGTCCGCTGATAACTTACTCTCCTCTAGCCCTCTCTCTTGCAGCCAAAACAAACTTACTTAAACTGCAGCGTGTCCAGAACAAGGCTCTGCGCTGGGTGCTTGATGTCAGATGGGAGGACTTCGCCACAAGCGAGTCTCTCCATGCCCAGTTAGACATCCCTGCGCTGAATCTGTACTGGACGTCTCTCAGTGATAGACAAACTTGAGACACGACATGACTACTGGACCTCTCTCCTTGACGAAGACATTCGTTGACCCACAAACCAACACAACCTTTTCTATTCCTTGTATGAACCTGCTCCTAACCCTATTTACAAATAACCTTTGGATTCTATGTCAGGTACCTTGAGCTGTTCGCCCCTCTGACCCACTTTCGCCTTAGCTGCTGGGTTAAGCCCTGGCTCAACTTCTACACTCCTCTCTAGCGCTAATCTTCGCCTGTCCCGTCCTCCCCGCTCACCCCACAGAAGTCTCATCAACAGGAGAGCCTGCTATTCCTGTTCTCAAGTCTGCCCCACGATCGCCTTAGCTGCTGGGTTAAGCCCTGGCTCTATTTCTACGACTAAGAAGACTCCTCTCCAGCGCTATTCTTCGTCTGTACCGTCTTCCCCGCTCATCCCATTGGGATCTTACCTGAACTTATTCGATTCGATTCCTATGCTGTACTTACTACCAGCTTGATGGACTGAACACATCGACTCCAGGCCGAGGGACTGATTACCTTAAACTCCTCCTCTCCTTACAACTTTCTACTTTGTATTGGACTGATGAAGCCACTGTGTGGGGAAACGTTTCCACAATAAAGATACCCAAGTGTTGCATATGTGTCTAATTTATCAACTTGTCGGTTTTCTGAACCATTCGTCTACATGTCATAAATACTGTATACTGCATGTCATAAGTACTGTATACTGCATGTCATAAGTACTGTATACTGCATGTCATAAGTACTGTATACTGCATGACATAAGTACTGTAAACTGCATGTCATAAGTACTGTAAACTGCATGTCATAAGTACTGTATACTGCATGTCATAAGTACTGTATACTGCATGTCATAAGTACTGTATACTGCATGTCATAAGTACTGTATACTGCATGACATAAGTACTGTATACTGCATGTCATAATTACTGTATACTGCATGTCATAAGTACTGTATACTGCATGTCATAAGTAATGTATACTGCATGTCATAAGTACTGTATACTGCATGTCATAAGTACTGTATAATGCAAGTCATAAGTACTGTATACTGCATGTCATAAGTACTGTATACTGCATGTCATAAGTACTGTAAACTGCATGTCATAAGTACTGTATACTGCATGTCATAAGTACTGTAAACTGCATGTCATAAGTACTGTATAATGCATGTCATAATTACTGTATAATGCATGTCATAAGTAATGTATAATGCATAAGTACTGTATAATGCATGTCATAAGTACTGTAAACTGCATGTCATAAGTACTGTGTACTGCATGTCATAAGTACTGTATACTGCATGTCATAAGTACTGTAAACTGCATGTCATAAGTACTGTATACTGCATGTCATAAGTACTGTAAACTGCATGTCATAAGTACTGTATAATGCATGTCATAAGTACTGTGTACTGCATGTCATAAGTAATGTATACTGCATGTCATAAGTACTGTATACTGCACAGCCACCTCCCTTTTGTTCTGTTCTACAGCTATGAATGACTGCGTTCACAGGTCAATATCTATTGTCATGGTTTGGCCAGGTTTATAAATAACAAAAAAATCCACACAATACCGTGACTGGAACAATACACAAATAACCCGCACATAGAAGAGAGGAGCTTACGACGACGTTTCGGTCCGACTTGGACCATTTACAAAGTCACACATTTACAGTGACACATTTACAGTGTGACTTTGTAAATGGTCCAAGTCGGACCGAAACGTCGTCGTAAGCTCCTCTCTTCGATATGCGGGTTATTTGTGTATTAGCCAGGTTTCTGTGAGAGTAATGGAAGTTAGGTTAGCATTTAGTGTCTCAAGGAGGTCTGTGATGCCATCTTAGTGTTTACAAACAGATGTGGCATTGTTGCTGGGAAATGAGAAGTCTTGTTGTTACTTAAGATTATTTGTGCTTAGCTAGTTGAGGCGTACTTGCAGCTTTGGTTGGCTCTAACTTGATTATTATAGAGAACTGAGAAGAAGTTTAGGTCTGGATCTATTTTAACATTAATGGTTAGTGATTATAGTAAATATTGTTAGTGACCTTTGCAAATTGTAAAAAACATAAGTGGTATACTGGAAGGAAATAATTACATAGTACAAAAGTAAAGATCTTAATAAGCAGAAAAAATATGTATTAATATAATTAAAAATACAGTATGTAAGTAAGAAAGGAAATGAATATTATATATAATAGCTACAAAATGCTGACATATACAAGCGAAGGATGTGAAACTAGGTAGAATATAAGAGACCAGTATGTAACCTAATTACAAAATGTAGAGAAATACAAACATGATTTACTAGACAAAATATTAAGCAAGAATATACAAATTAGTACATAGTATACATAGTGTAGTGAAATACGAACCAAATATATGGCTGGTTGCGACCTACGTTGCGACAGTGTTCACACAACATCGTAAGGTTTTTAGTTTTTCCTCAAATAATATTCCTATCTTCTATATTTCGCTTCAGGATATTGCACAGCATGAAATATCGATACATTTTTATCGTTCTTTCAGTGCCAAACGCATCATTTTTCAACGGTTTTTACATATATATATATATATATATATATATTCTTTTGCGCGGTGGTATTGTGTGTGTACTCACCTAGTTGTGGTTATAGGGGTCGAGTCACAGCTCCTGGCCCTGCCTCTTCACTGGCCGCTAGATCACTCTTCCTTTATAATATGGATCCTGCCTCCACTACATCACTCCCTAGACTATTCCACTTCCTGACCACTCTGTGACTGAAGAAATACTTCCTAACATCCCTGTGATTCATCTGAGTCTTCAACTTCTAACTGTGACCTCTTGTTGCTGTGTCCCATCTCTGGAAAATCCTGTCTCTGTCCACCTTGTCGATTCATCTCAGTATTTTATATGTCATTTTAATATACCCCCTATCTCGCCAGTGTCGTCAGGTCGATTTCTCTTAACCTCTAGTCATAGGACATACCTCTTAGCTCCGGGACTAGTCTTGTTGCCAACCATTGCACTTTCTCTAATTTCTTTACGTGCTTGGCTAGGTGTGGGTTCCCAACTGGTGCTGCGTACTTCAATATAGGCCTAACGTACATGGTGCTCACGGTCCTGAACGATTCCTTATTAAGATGTCGTTTGCTAGGCGCCCGTATGCTGCAGCAGATATTTGGTTAATGTGCGCCTCAGGAGATGTGCCCGGTGTTATACTCACCCCAAGATCCTTTTCCTTCAGTGAGGTTTGTAGTCTCTGGCCCCCTAGACTGTACTCCGTCTGCGGTCTTATTTGCTCTTCCCCAAATTCATGACTTTGCACTTGGTGGGGTTGAAGTCCACGAGCCAGTTTCTGAACCAGGCGTGCAGCCTGTCCAGATCCATCTGTAGTTCTACCTGGTCCTCGTCCGATTCAATTTTTCTCATCAACTTCACATCATCTGCAAACAGGGACACATCTGAGTCTATTCCTTATGTCACGTCGTTCACATATACCAGAAACAGCACCGGCCCTAGGACTGACCTTTGTGGAACTCCGCTCGTCACAGGCGCCCACTCTGACACCTCGTCACGTACCATGACTCGCTGTTGTCTTTCCGACAGGTATTCCCTGATTCATTGCAGTGCCTTCCCTGTTATCCCGGCATGGTCCCCCAGCTTTTGCACTAATCTCTTGTGTGGAACTATGTCAAACGCATTCTTACAGTCCAAGAAAACGCAATCTACCCACCCCTCTCTCTCTCTTTTCTTTCTGCTGTCACCCTGTCATAGAACTCCAGTAGGTTTGTGACTCAAGATTTCCCGTCCCTGAAACCGTGCTGGTTGTCGTTGATAAGATCATTCCTTTCTAGGTGCTCCACCACTCTTCTGATAATCTTCTCCATGACTTTGCATATTATACATGTCAGTGACACTGGTCTGTAGTTTAATGCTTCGTGTCTGACTCCTTTTTTAAAAATTGGGACTACATTTGCTGTCTTCCATTCCTCAGGTAGTCGCCCTGTTTCGATAGATGTGTTGAAGACTGTTGTTAGTGGTACACATAGCGCCTCTGCTCCCTCTCTCAGGACCCATGGAGAGATGTTATCCGCCCCCATCGCCTTTGAGTTATCTAGCTCGCTTAGCAGCCTCTTCACTTCTTCCTTGGTTGTATAGTGTGTCCTACACTTGATGGTGTACCCCACCTCTCCATCTTTCTGGAGTTCTTCTGTCTCCTCTGTGAACACTTCTTTGAATCTCATGTTGAGCTCCTCACATACTTCGTAGTCGTTTCTTTTGATCTGCCCTCCTTGCTTCCTCAGCTTGATTACTTGGTCCTTGACTGTTTTTTTTCCTCCTGATGTGGCTGTACAACAGCTTCGGGTCAGATTTGGCTTTCGCTGCTATGTCATTTTCGTATTGTTGTTGACCCTCCCTTCTTACCTGTGCATATTCATTTCTGTCTCTACGATTGCTCTTCTTATTGTCCTGGGTCCTTTGCCTTCTATACTTCTTCCATTCTCTGGAGCACTTTGTTTTGGCCTCTCTAGACCTTTATGTGAACCAAGGCTTTCTCATTATTTCTGTTACTCTTGGATACAAACCTCATGCCTGTGTAGTCCCCTCTCTTGTTGTTTGGCTTCATTCGTCCTGCTCTTCCTGCTTCCCTCTCTACTTATAACTATGTATTCGAGCCTAAGAACCACGTGGTCACTGGCACCGAGGGGTCTTTCATATGTGATGTCCTCAATATCTGCACTACTCAAGGTCCAGTCTTGCTGGTTCATCCTCTCCTCTCTCTGGTAGTGTCCCTTACGTGTTGGTACATGAGGTTTTCAGTATCACTTCCATCATCTTAGCCCTTCACGTTTCTGGGCCCCCATATGGCTCCAGGTTCTCCCAGTCAATTTCCTTGTGATTAAAGTCACCCACAATCAGCAGCATTGCTCTGCTCGCATGAGCCCTTCTGGCCACTTCAGCCAGTGTGTCAACCATCACTCCGTTACTCTCATCATTCTCTTGCCTTGGCCTCCTGCTGTTCTGTGATGGGTTATAAACCACTGCAATCACTACCTTGGGACCTCCAGACTGAAGTATTCCTATTATGTAGTCTCTTCCTTCTCCTCTGATTTCTTTCTCCAGCTCATCAAAATTCTCTTGGTTTTTGATGAGCAGTGCCACTCCTCCACCCAACAGTGTACCCTCTGTCTTTCCTCAGGATCTGGTATCAAGTTGGAAAGATGGCATCTGTTATCATTCCTGTGAGCTTGGTTTCTGTGAGAGGTATGATGTCCGGTGATGCCTTTTTTATTTGTTCCTGCTATTTCTCTCACTTATTTCTTATTTCATCAGTGTTGGTGTACCATACCGTCAGTTTCCTCTTCAACACTGTGTTCTGGGTGGTCTGTGGGGGTTGGGGACCTGGCAGTGTGCTGTGGGATTCTACAGCATAGTGTGCTGTGGGATTCTACAGCATAGTGTGGGCTGTGTGGATTGTGGGTTGTGCTGGGATAGCATGTTTGGCTGTGGGGTTCTGAGGGTGGTTTTGTGTATGCTTGCAGTCGTTGCTCTACCCTTCTCTGGTTGTCCTCTGCTGACTCTGTCCTTGTCTCTTTTCCTAGCCCCTTTCGTTTCTGTGTCCTCTCCCTCAGCTGCTGCCACGGTCTAGGAATACCCTCTTGTATGTTGATTCCTTCAGCCATGGTTTCTCTTTCTGTCTTGAAAATCAGTTTGACCAGCCGATTTCTCCCCTTCAATTATCCCCCTATTCTCTAAAAAAATACTATATCAGTCATGTCCTCCTTGCCTATTTCTTTGATAATGTTTTCAATCTCCTGTTTTTCTTCCTGACATCTTTCATTGTGTGTCCTCCCTTTGCTCTCCTAATGCCCATAAATAAACACTGACTTCTCCCTCTCCTCCTCCCATTGTCTTTCCCTCAGTGTCTCTGGGTCCCATTTGTATATGACCATTATCTCCCTTATTTTTTCCTGTAACTCTTGGTAGCAAGGTCGTTCCTCTGCATGGGACCTGCCACCTCTACCTTCTCACCCCCTCACTTACTGTTATCCCTGCTCCCAACAGCTCTTCTCTTTCATTCCTTGGCCCTGCTTGGTGGACTGATAGGGCCTTAGCATAAGTCGTGTCTCCTTCCTTTCCATTGGGCTCCTTGTTTAGTAGGGTTGTACCTACTTCAGATGCCATGTCTCCTCTGGGCAATAGCCCTGTAACTCGCTTCAGCATATTTACCTCATATTCTAGAGCCAGTATCCTGGCTTCTGCAGCTTCGGCTTGTTACTCCCATTTCTTTTTCTCTGCCTCCATCCTCTTCTTCATTTTCACAGAAAGCTCACCTAGTTTGTTCTCCCACTCTTGTTCCATCCTTTTACATTGCTCTTCCATCCATTCTTCCTTACCAGGACCATCTTCCTCTGATCCCATGAGCCTTTGACTTAACCTCTGAGCCACCATTTTTTTAATGGGTTAGGTGTTGTAGTGCATGTGTGTGCTGTTTGTGTGTGTGCACGTGTGCATGGGGGGGGAGTTGTAAGGATGAGAGAGATGGGAAGAGGGTCAGGGACAGGAAGAGTGATGGGGAGGTGGAGAGTGGGAAGGGAGGTAGAGGAAAAGGGAGAGAAAAGGGGGATGGGAGGGAGAGAGGAGGGAAAAGAGGGAGAGGGAAATGGGGAGGGAGGGAGAGAAAGGAAGAGAAAGGGGATAAAGGAAATAGAGAGAGGCAAAGGAAGAGGAGGAAAGGCAAAGGGGGGAGAGAGGAAGAGAGAGAAGTAGGGGGAGGGGAGGGGAGGGTAAGGAGAAGGAGAGCAAAACAGCGAGAGGGAGATAGAGTGGGAGAGTGAGGCAGTAAGAGTGGGAGAGTGAGACAGTAGGAGAGAAAGAGTGAGAGTGAGACAGTATGAGTGGGAGTGTGTGTGTGTGTGTGTGTGTGTTTATAGCTGTGTGTGTGTGTGTGTATGCTCACATAGTTGTACTCACCTAGTTGTGGTTGCAGGGGTCGACTCACAGCTCCTGGCCCCCGCCTCTTCACTGGTTGCTACTAGGTCACTCTCCCAGCTCCATGAGCTTTATCATACCTCTTCTTAAAGCTATGTATGGATCCTGCCTCCATTACATCACTTCCCAGACTATTCCACTTCCTGACAACTTTGTGACTGAAAAAATACTTTATAACATCCCTGTGATTCATCTGAGTCTTCAACTTTCAACTGTGTGTGTGTGTACGTTTGTATGTGCGTGTGTGTGTGTGTGTGTGTGTATGTGTAAGTGTATATATTTGGGAGGTTGTGTATATGTGAGTGCGAGGATGGTTCCTGTTTATTTAGGCCACTAATGGTTAGTAGGGTGTGTGTGCGTATGTGCGTACATGTATGTGTGTGTGTGTGTGAGAGTCACTTCGTATGTACATGCTTTGTGTGCGTTAAATTACTCAGTTCTAGAAACCTCTTTGTCCAGTTCGTACCCTTATTTTGCAGCTATGTTAGTATATTTGTTTGTTTATTGACAGTTTTATCTGACCTAAGCCCCTGCACACGCACTCACTAGTGTGTGTGTCGGCCTACATGTGGTGACCCACACTTTCCTACCCAGCTTCTCTTCCTTACTAAATGTTAAGTGCTCTATGTATGGTATTCAGCTCTCCAGAGTAGGGTTTATGACCCCCAACTACCAGTGATGAAGGACCAGACACTACCCACACAATATGCAACCACAGAAAGGTGATTTGTATGTCACATCTGGCAGAAGTGTCGTCTGGGATCCCAGCTCTCTTGCGGCTGCATAATGATTCACGTTGTGGCGGCACTCCTGTTGCCCTGGGTCCCCTTCTGTTTCTTCTTTTCTATATTAATTCAATTGACATTAATTGTGCTTCAAATACCGCTCTAGGTTTGCAAAGGTTTGCAATATGCTATCAGGTGAACAACTTTAACCCTTATTGTCTACATTAGTTACAGTAAAACACCAGAGTCCCAGGAATACTGGATATTTTCCCTTTGATTTTTTTTCTTTCCCCTCATTTTATGATTGTTTTATTATTCACTAACTTATCCATTCTTATCTCTTACCTCACCGGCTTGGGTCACACTTATTCTGTCTCCTGAGAGAGTGAAAGAAGAGGAGTTTGAGGTAATCAGTCCCTCAGCCTGGGGTAGACATGTTCAGTCCATCAGTCTTAACAAAAATATTGCTTATTCGCGAATATGTTGCATTTTTGTCAAGACTGATGGACTGAACACTGAGAGAGGCAGAGGGACTGATTACTTCAAACTGCTCCTCATCTTTCAGTTTTCTCTGCACTGGACTGAAGAAGCCATTGCGATGCCAAACGTTGCACAAGTGCCTTATTTATCAACTTGTCGATTTTGAAATCCATAAACTCACATTTAGTCTTGGTTTACTTAAACCGAGGATAGCGGTCCACTACAGTCACATGAAGTGAAGGAAAACTAGACTCATTTAGGTCACGGAGCGATCCGAGAAAAGTATTCCTATTTCCCAAAAACACAGCTTCCTGTACCTCTCTGGTCGAGAGAGGTACAGGAAGCTTATTGTACCTGTACCTTATTGCACACAAAAGAAAAAGTTCCTAGAACTGCATAAGTTTCACATGTAGTTAATTTATATTTTTTTATGCACAAAATTAAGATATCGATTTCCATGCGGCAACCTTCCAACACCACCTCTGATTAGCTTCAACTTTTCAATGCTGTTGAAAAGTTGAAGGTAATCACAGGTGGTGTTGGAAGGTTGTCGCATGGAAATCGATATCTTAATTTTGTGTATAAAAAAAAATGTAAATTAGTTCTTAGACGACCGAACACCGATCTGACTTCCCCACTAATTAAAACACTTCTGCCTTGAAAGCCTCAAGCCAATCAAAAGAGACATGAAAACCAACAGCTCTATTTATTTAACACGACTGGAAATTTCCGTCTTACACAGATAAATAACAATGCGTACTTTCCTCTGAGTACAATGCAAACTGGCAAACTGGCACCTGCATACCCCAAAGCTTATTTACCACAACAACAACAGCAACAATAATAATAATAAGAAAACTTTGGGTTACGTAGAGTATAACCAGAAATGAGAACACTTCTTTGAGCGTAACCCAGCAGCACTAAAAGACAGAAGTACCTCAGAAAAGAAAATCTCTAGTTATTGCACATAATCGTACAATTCCAAAAACATTATTTAGGTTTATAAATTGACAAATTGCATCTACACGCCCTAATCATAATGGGTTTCTTCTTTCCCATAAGCTGCATCGGTCATGAAAGTATCATGTCATTCAAATTAGACATAATCAGGAAATTTCACAAACAAAAATACTACATCAATTGGAAAATAAAACTTACACTACCAAAGTCTCATCAGAAATCTGAACCTGAACCTACGTACGATACATCAGTGGTGAACTTTAAAGGCAGCTCAACAGTAGCTCTATGTTCTCACTTGGAAACGAAACTCAGAAATAACTGCTTATAATGGACTAAAGAACACCTATTCTTCCTAATATCTGCATATAAACTCTATATATATCTATATATATCCTAAGGTCTTGTGTTATTTCCATTACCCATTACTACCCCTCCCCATCTTTTTCTCTCTCTCTCAACTATGCATTTTCCTTCTCTTCCCATTCCTTCTCTTCCCTTTCTATTTTAAAGAGTCCATTAAAATTACAAACCCTGTTAAACTGATTAAATTTGCACAACATAACCACCCAACCTCACAGAAACCTGTGATAATAATGCCACTGTTCGGATTACATGTGTTGAAATTAATGAGTAGAAGCTTGTCTAAGAATGTAACAGCCTCTCTAGGAGAGGTAAAAAGTCTCATTGCAGCCAACGTGAACACAATAACGGGGATTTACAAGGGCGTTTATGGCAATAGCCGTTTATTGCCTTTGAATAATTCATGGAACGAAAGTCATTGAAAGCAAGTACCTGACGGCTTGATTCTCATGAAGTTGAAATAATATAGTTTTATAAATGGAGGAAGAGGGAGAGGGAATGAATTGGAGAAACAGAAGACAACGAAAATGAGAGGAAAGATATAGAGGACGAAGGGGAGTAAGAGGAGAAAAAGCGAAAGAAAATCTGGCAGAGCAATGTAAATTATTAAGAACATAAGAAAGGAGGAACATTGCAGTAGGCCTGTTGGCCCATACTGGGCAGGTCCTTCACAAATCCAACCCACTAACAGAATATTTGCCCAATCCATTTTAGTTCTACCCTAACAATAAGCTCTGATAAATCCACTAAATCATGTGCAAGTCCCACTTAAATCCAACCCCTCTCACTCATGTATTTATATAACCTAAATTTGAAACCACCCAAGGTTTTAGCTTCAATAACCCTACTAGGCAGACTGTTCCACTCATCAATCACCCTATTTACAAACCAATACTTTCCTATATCCTTTCTAAATCTAAACTTATCTAATTTGAATCCATTATTGCGGGTTCTCTCTTGGAGAGATATCCTCAAGACCTTATTTATATCCCCTTTGTTAATACCCATCTTCCACCTATACACTTCGATCATGTCTTCCCTCATTCTTCGTCCTAAAAGTGAATGTAATTTAAGGGACTTCAATCTTTCTTCATACGAAAGATTTCTAATGCTATGAATTAATTTTGTAATTTTTCGCTGAATGTTTTCTAACGAATTTATATCCATTCTGTAATATGGAGACCAGAACTGAGCTGCATAATCTAGGTGAGGCCTTACTAATGAGGTATAAAACTGTAATATAACCGTTGGATTTCTGTTGCTTACACAAAGTCCAAAAGTTATTTTACAGCTCTATACATCACTAGTGAGACCTCATTTGGATTATGCAGCTCAGTTTTGGTCTCCTTACTACAGGATGGATATAGATTCATTGGAGAACATACAAAGAAGAATGACTAAAATGATTTACAGTATAAGAAATCTCCCGTATGAAGATAGACTTAGAGCATTGAATCTCCACTCTCTGGAGAGACGTAGAATGAGGGGAGATATCATCGAGGTGTACAAGTGGATGATGGGCATAAACAAAGGAGATATTAATAAAATACTGAGGATATCGAACCAAGTAAGAACGAGAAATAACGGATTTAAATTGGATAAATTTAGATTTAGAAAGGACATAGGCAAGTACTGGTTTTCGAACAGAGTTGTAGATGCGTGGAACAATCTTCCGAGTAGGGTGATAGAGGCTAGGACCTTGGGTGGCTTTAAAAAGAGATTGGACAAATATATGAGTGGGAGGGGCTGGGTTTGATTAGTGTCGTGAGTACAGGAGTAAATTCTTAGGTAGTGGTGGTTTTGATAAGGACCTGCCTTGTATGGGCCAGTAGGCCTTCTGCAGTGTTCCTCCATTCTTATGTTCTTATGTTCTTGATATAAATCCCAGTAATCTATTTGCCTGATTACGCACGCTTAGGCATTGCTGTCTTGGTTTAAGGTTGCTGCTTACCATAACACCCAAGTCCTTTTCGCATTCTGTACGACTAGGTTCAACATTATTAAGCTGATAGATGCTAAGGTTATGAACATTCCCAAGCTTTAGGTTTTTATTAATATTTCTCTATCAGTATTTTTGAACACATGACGAGTGATTGTACTCAAGAACGGATAGTCACAGGAAGATTTTGGAAACTGGTGATTGAGAATTCCTTGTAGACTTGGGGATGAGGGGGTTTCATTCTTCCTGATATTTTCTCCACTTATATAGTCCAGTCAAAGCAGTTGAAAAATGGGAAATAGCGGATATAATTCATATAAAAAACTACAATATACTCCTTCAGATCGTAGAAATATAAAAGTTCTCCGTCTGGCTGCACGAATCCTCTTATAGCGTATGCCGTAATGATTTAGCAATCTATGAGAAACACGAGAAATCTTGTGTAAACCCACACTGCCCTGGGTTATGCAATTATTGTGATTCAACGTATTTGGCCATTTTGTTTCTTATAACCTCAAATGTTTTGATAATTTGAGACGTTATCACTATCAGTCAATTTTTTTTAGTTGTTTTACTGCTTAATTTTACGGAATAGAGTATGTCAGAGTTGTAAATGACTATGGAATGATTTATGTGACCAGGCACCTCCTCCATACATGATTAAGGCATGAGATAGTGATTTCTTGCAGATCTTGATGGATATGGAGTTCCATGAATAAGGAACTAAGGCAGAGTGCTGGAGCATGTTATCAATGGCTTTTTCGAAGTGGACTGTGGTAAGGGTTATGCCAGAAATTGTGGAGATGTCGACCTGGTTTTGAATCTCGTCTATAAAAAACCTTTTTGGATTGTCAATCTTTAGACTGATTTATGGCTTCACTCATTTCTTTGTTGTCGTCAGTATATTTTTTTGGTTTGAGAAAGTGGGTTCAGATGTCATACACAGCTTTAAGAATAGGTGTTATTGGCTATACTGGGTTAGGAGTAAACAAATCCAATCAGTTTAAAAGCGGTGCCAAAAGTGGAAATGTTCCTTTTGTCTCCACAAATAGGTACGAAGATATATACGGATCCAAGAGCTAGAATTACTTTCTGTCTTCCCTGCAAATTCACGAAATAACAACACGAAACAGAAAGAAACGAAAACGAGAAAAGAGAGAAAAGTTTTAATCTGCATTTAGACCCACTAGGACATGAGAACAAGTGCCTCCACCTCTTGTCGGAGCTCATTGTCTTCAAGGAACGAGAGAGGTGGCGCTACCAGTGATGTTGGTGTTGGAGTGCCTTTTCTCTCTTCCTCTTTCTCACATCTTTCTTTCTTTATTTCTCTCTTTCTCTCTCTTTCTCTCTCTGCGCGTTCTTTTCTAGAACACTGTTAAACTAATATCTCATTGGTTTGTTTCGTCGCAATATAACAACTGTTCTCTTGGAAATATTTTCAGCTCTTAATTATTCTGAAGAAAATGTGACTATTGCCATACATCTCCATCTTACACTTAGACCACTGACTGTAAACCAGAGGCTGCTGCTGCTGCTGCTGCTGCTGCTGCTGCTGTCCTCCATAGTAACTCTCAGTATCCTGAGTCCAGCACCGTTAGTCATATGTTCCTGTTGCTATTTTGGTGCCGTAATCCGTCACAATGACACTGAAGCCAGAGTTCAGCACCAGATGTCTCTGTCGCTTGAGTGGTCCACAATAGTGCTACTAGTAGACTGGTCAACATACCATCAACCCCCCCCCCCCTCAAAAAAAAAATCTAACAAAATATCTGTCAACGTTTTATGGCTGTGTAGTTTTCTGGTATTAGCTGTAGTGAACGACAAAAAAAATGTTTACCAAAATCTGACTACAGAAAGGGGTGGTTAAAACTGGGTCGCTTCCAAGATAGCCATCACTGATCCTGGTAATCAGGAAGGCAGCTATAGCTCCATTATTATTAGATGTAGTAAAATAATTTTGGGGGTTTTAAGGTTCAAGGAATTCATTGCCTCAAACATAATTTCATTGCAACTGCTGAGACCCTTAAATCAAAGATTGTGACCAACAATCATGAATGAAGACGCCATTACAAATAGCTCCCAAATTATTTAACCTGAAAAGCAGTTTTAAGGAAAGAGAAAACAGAATTTCTTATTTTTGAGAATAACTTTATTACAAGTTTCAGAATAATGTATTTCAGAGATTATACTGCAGCATCAGTGAAAAAAATATCATACTAAATCAAAATTATAAAATAAATTAAAAATCATACTAAATGAAAAGGTGAAAATGTCCTCTAATTCCTTTGAAAATTGGTTGTGCGGATTTTCACAGAACATAAGATGGCGTGAAATATTTGCAGAAGTACATAAAGCACATAGCTTCTACAACAGCAAACGGAGGGTACTGCAACCAGTTTAGCAATTGCAATGTATCATTTCAGCAGGGTGTAAGGCGCAGCATTCATTTCAGACATGATTGGTATAAGTTGATTTTTTTCGAGTCTTCAGCCCATTTCAAATCATCAATATCACTCTCCATTCCCATCCATATCATGGTCTGAAAGTACACCTGGAGACAATAAAATCTGGTGGAAGACTCAGTTGGAGAAGACGGTCGAGCAGAATCAATAATTTTTCAGAGACGACTTTCTTAGTCAATATGTCAGAGTGCATGTGCTCTTTCCACTATTTCTGCAAAGCCTCTTGGCTAACTGTGCGATATAAAATACAGCAGTTTACAATCTGCGGTAGAATAATGGGGGAAGAATAAGGAATAAGTTAAGTGTCCTCTCGAATCAGCTTAGTGGAATGTGCCATGTAGTGTTCATTGCGGGCACAGTGATGTTAACATCGGAGTCTCCTTCTGCCTGAATGACAGTAAATCCCACCCTCCTCATTTCATCACTTAAGCTGATTAGTCGCTGCTTGTTACTTCCTCTTCAAAGGAATTCTTCATTCTTTCCTTCAACTACGGTTTCACTGGTTACGTTCACACCCTGATAAATGGTGGTTTGTCCCCGTCTCTGGTGTGCGTTATCTTTCATCGAGAAACTTGCCTCATACTCGTCAACCTCTGCAGTTTCTGCTACATAATGCTTGTAAATTCTTCATATGCCTTGGCTACTTTACCATACGTATCCCTCTTCCTGCACCTAAGCTTGCCTAGTAAAGAGCCTTCGTCAAGCACATATCTATCAGTCTTCGTGATAGCTTCTAATGTCTCTTCACATAATGGTATCACGTTACAATGATTATCGATGACTTAGGCCTTTCTCAAGATGTTTTTGTCCTCAAAAAGGGATGCTAGGTTTGGACTCAGCTCATTTTTCATGACATCCTTTAGAGCTTCTGTCCTGGACACTACAAGGAATTCCTAGAACAGTTGGCCAGGACCAGTTGTTTTTAATTAGCAACTGTGACAACAGATTTTTTTCCCAGGGTCTTCTTTCTTTACCCTCTTGAAAAGGAACGAAAATACAGACTGTCAATTCATTCTATCGACGATATTCCTTCCAACAGATTCGCATTCATGCATATTGACGACTTCCTTTGCCACCCTACCACTGATGATATTTCTGAGTGAGCGATCAGAAGAGAAAGGTGAATGTTAAATCAGGTTTGTTCTTATCGTAGTGTCTGATACGTCGTTTTCTATTTTGTCGTCATTTGAATCTTTACGTTGTTCACTTGAATTCCTGAAGGGCAGTGTCGAACTCAGACATTATGAGAGCTGAAAAGTTCACAATGCTCGCAGTTCGTCAGTCATCTTTTTGACACGAATCAAGCCGCATGTGCTTTCTACTTGAAAGATATGAAATCGTCAGCTGCCCAACGTCATTCGTCTCTCGTTATTCACACATTCTGAAGAATACCTGCTATTGATCAGCATCTTTAAGCCGTGGTCCACCATAGTGACGCTCAGGTAACTGTGTCCAGCGCCTGTAATCCAGTTGTTCTTGTTGCTGTCGGCTTATTTACTTTCCAAACCATCCTTCGACAAACTGATTCACCATGATCTATTAAACAACAAATAATAACAACAACATTAGCAACAATAACCACAGTTATGGCAACAATCACATCAGCCACAATAACAGCAACAACAACAACATTATCACCATCACCGTCATCATGGTTATCATCTCACTATTACAATCATTTATTTTATCTAAAAAATGCTTGAAACATTTACGAAATTTACACTAACTACTTTAAGCACGTTGTAACAGAAATTGAACCTCAGCAAATGCATGGTTGCGAAACTTGTTGAACGGGATAGAAAACTGGAAACGGAATAAAAAACGAGGGCACAGAGGCTGTAATGGCTTCTATGGCGGCGGGTTGTGCAAAAGTGTTTGGGGCAAGTGCAGGGGTCGTTTTTTACCTGCTAGGGGTTGGTTGGTTAGGCATAGGTGCTTGAGGAGGGGGAGACTCAACAATGAGAGCACGTTGTCAGGGAAAATAATGGCTGAGGCTCCATTTGCTACTAACAGCTCATTGAGGATGGTAGAGCAGAGCAGGTCATCGCCCTGTGCTGCGTCTCTCGCCAACATGTACACTACAGTACCCTTCATTACACCTTCCTGGATGGACCCTGAGGATATAGGATAGGAGGGTGGATCTTGGGCTTGTTGCATGCCGGGATTAGGGTGGGGGGGATGGGAAGGGGTGGGGCTCCAGACATTGTTGTTTGTAGAGGTGGCAGTAGGTGCCCTGCTAGAACTCGGTAGATTGGGGAAGGAATCTTGGGACAGCATGGGAGGTGACTGTGTAGTGGTTTTCTTGGCATTCGCCAATTTCTTATCGTCCAGAATTTTCTGGACTATAGTTTTCCTGGTAGGGCAGATGGGGGAGACAGCATGGTGTTTCCTGATGCAAAGGGCACACTTAGGTTTGCTTCTGTTGGTTCAATCCATGTAAACATGTTCACCTGAATATATGTTGCAGACGGTTTTTTCGCTGGTGCATTAATTAATGGTGGATTAATTTCAGCGACTGTTGGTTGTTCAAGTTCTTGGCAAACTTGTATGCCTTGAGGACCATGAAGGTGGGGTTAGCTCGGTTGATCTCGTCCAAGATTTCTTCAGCAGAGTTTTCACGCATGAAGCTGTTGATGCATGCAACAAACACAGAGCTCTGGGCCTGAAAGTTGTCTGGGGAAATGGGGGTGATACCCTCATTGTTGAGTTTGTCTAGAACATCTCTCTTTAGTAATTGGAGTAACTCCTCTTCCTAGGAGAGCAGTAGTACTGCACCAGAGTGGGTTATGAATAAATCCACAGGTGCAACTGTGGCACTACTACAAATGCAGTCTAAAAGCTGACTCAGTCTAAAAGCAGTCTAAAAAGCTGACTCAGATAATATGCCGAAAAGAAACAACAATCCTGTGTGTCCTGCATTCCTACTTCAGCTGACTTATGAAGGTCAGCCCTTAAGATAGCCTACCCTCGAGGGAGTGAGGGGGACGGGGCCCAAGGCAATGATCGGTCAGAGTTTAATATACCGCACGGGCTACTGGATGGTCACCTTGCCTTGTTTTAAGTCGCCAAAGGCGAAGTTGCCGAAATAGAAGACAGGAACGGTAGAAGGACAGCAGTGTAAGTAGTGTGTTTGTGGTTAGGCCAGTGTAATGGTTGGGGTACTGGGAGGGGTAGGATGAGGTAGGGGAGTGATGGGAAGAGGGGGGAACAAGCAAGCTCGTCACCGCCTTACCCTCTTGAAGAGGTGGGGCTCGAAGTGACAGCAAGCAAGTTTTCCTCTCAGCTCTAGATAACTCAGGATAACCCAAAAAATATTTTGGGTCTCAGTGCTCGGAGTGGAATCGCCGACGTCTTCTCGCCGCGCCGTCCTGGGCTCTTGAATGCCGGGTCTTCTCGCTGCGCCGTCCTGGGCTCTTGAATGCCGGGTCTTCTCGCTGCGCCGTCCTGGGCTCTTGAATGCCGGGTCTTCTCGCTGCGCCGTCGTATGGAAATCGAATCGCGAAATGAAAGGGAATGCCTCCTTATACACACACACCTCTTATACATGCCTCTTACATACGTCTCTCTGGGGTTCAACAGAAGGAGGGTCAAGCCTCCACCGTCTTGTGCTGAATGACATACATGGGTTTAGCGCTTAACATGAATTAATCAAACAACAACAAGAGTAGAAACTATAAACTAGACACCATGTAACTACTTACATTCACCCCATAAAGGTTCTTGATTTACGAAATCGGAGCTACACTTGCCTTCCAAGGTAAATGCAAGTGTAGCTTGCCTACGATATTGCCTACGATATATAACTCCTATGGGTTTAACACTTCCCAATGAATGTAATAACACTTCATTAAACCCAGCCATCGCCGGAAGTTAATCCCCACCCCCACAAAAAAAAAGGAGTTGCCTGAATGCTGGTGAAGATATCGTCATCAAAGGAACTGGTGCTTCCCTGAACTTCCTTCGATTAGTACTGATAGCCTTCCACATCCACCCCTGCGGGTTCAACGCCTCCACCTTGATGATCAAGATTAAGAAACTGAACGCTTTCTACAAGACAGAGGGACTGATTGCCTGATCTTCCCCTGCCTTCCGTAAATAATCTTTGTATTGAACTGATAAGCTACTGGCTAGCGAAACATCTTAATAATAACGTACCCAACCTAAAGAACCTAAAGAATAAAAACGCACAATACCCTGACTGGAACAATACACAAATAACCCTCACACAGGAGACAAACTTACGAAGACGTTTTGGTCCCACTTGAACCTGTGTAACTAGTTAATGTAATATAGATGGTTTAAGATAAGATAAGATTTTCTTCGGATTTTTAACCCCGGAGGATTAGCCACCCAGGATAACCCAAGAAAGTCAGTGGTTCATCGAGGAGTGTTTGTCTTATTTCCATTGGGGTCCTCAATCTTGTCCCCCAGGATACGACCCACACCAGTCGACTAACACCCAGGTACCTGTTTGCTGCTAGGTGAACACCCCGCCGGGAATCGAACCCGGGCCCTCCGTGTGTGAAGCGAGAGCTTTAGCCACCAGGCCACCGGGGCCACGACAAGTTGTGCAGCATTTGGGAATCTTTACTGAGGAAACGTTTAGCTAACCAGCGGCTTCTTCACTTCAATACAGAGGACATCTTCGACACTTCATGGCGTAACTATCAGTTATAAGTCAGAACTAAGTGACCTACACATATAACATGTATAAAAGAATGAAATACATAAAATACATACGAGTTTGTCCTACATATACCGTATACATTCGACAGACCCAAGCAGCAATTTCGAAGCCACACTACACCTCGTGCAGTGATCACCAGGAGAAGCCTCCAAGCACGATGAAGGTATATTAGAGAAGCCTTAAATCTGTCACTCTCTGGAAAAACATCGTACATGAAGTGTCACATACGCTGTAAAATTCATATTTATTTACCAAACTGGTCAGTCTGTTTGTCTCTCTCTCTCTCTCACACACACACACACATACACACATACACACACACAATCTTTATCTATGGCCTGAAGGAAGTCGAAGGGGACACCCACGACAGAAGAAAACAGGAGGAGAAAGAAAGGATCAAAGGTATCCTGCTAGCAATAGGGGGAGACACGTCCCAAGTGGCAATTTTTCGGAGAATCGGGTGGTACAGAAGGGGAAGAAATCGACCTCTCAAGGTAATCTTCAAGGCAGAATCAGCCCGCACCACGATCCTGCAAGAGAAAGCACGGCTGAGGACGAATCAGGGGTACCGGAATGTATACCTAGATCGGGACAGAACGCAGGAAGAAAGGGAGGCCC